>PVIC010032093.1:0-20917 GCA_004025085.1 Thryonomys swinderianus
TCTGGAGTTGCCTGTAACATTTTTTAAATATTGGTTTTCTGAGATCAAAGAGTTTGAAGACAACAGAGCTCCACAAATGGCCAAGTGACTGTCAACATGGGAATGTTTTTCCCCCTCTGATCAAAAATCACATTTTTCAAAATAGTGCTACCAAAAAAAAAAAAATGGTCTCTGTGGCTTAGAGGAGGGTTTCCGTGTTGGAACCTCTTGAGTGGTTATCAATGGGCTGCACCTGGGCTGACTTCCGCCCCACCTGGTCTTCCCACCCCTTTTCACTGCCTTCAGGGAGACAGCAGACGAAGGTGGGGGAGTGAAGGTCCACCCACAAATAGGTTCCTGGAAAAGACTTGCTTCTGATGCTGGGCCTCCCAAAGCCTGACCAGTTTAAACAAAACCTTCCAAAGAGGTCCCACCTTCTCCATCTGCCTATCTAAAATCCATCATATCTGAGCTCTCCTTGGAGAAAAAACAGTCATTTCAAAAGACATATCTGATTTCAGATTGCATAACAATCACCTGGGATACTTTTTAAAATCTATAGGTTCCCAGGCTCCACCCCAGACCTATGAATCCATAGCACAGGAGAGAAAGGGACACACCTGTTTTCCACTGGCCCCTGATTTACACTGTATGCAGGAGTCCACCGTCCATACGTGGAACCCAGGGAAGCCAGGGGGTAGGAGAGCCCCCAGCACCTAAGTGGTGTCTCGTCTAGTTGCAAACCAAATTGGTTGTGAACTAAATCAGATTTCCCCATGAGGTCAGCACTGAAGGTAACCATTGAATTTGAATCTGTTTTTAGCCAATTCAGTTTACAGCTACAATGGTGGGAAGAATTAAGTTCATGAATTAAAATATCAAGGAAGAAAGCCCAAGTAAACTTTAGCCTGAACAAGTACATGTATGCCTGGTACTAGAGGGTCTTGGGAGAGTCTTTGGGTTAGGAAGGGTGATAGATGAGCCAGACATCATGGTGCATACTTGCAACCCAACACTCAGGTAGCTGAGGCAAGAAGATCATGAGTTCAAGGCCAGCCTGGGTTTATGAAATTCTTTCAGGACCAACAAGACTATATCCAGGGGGGAAAAAATAGATGCAGTGGATGAAAGAAAAGGAAAAACAGAAGAAATTGGACATCATAAGAGTCGAAAAATGGAACTGGATTTTTTAGCTCAGTGCTTCTGGTGCTGCTTAGCAAGCACAAGTTCCCTGGTTCAATCCCAGTAACCACATACAATACCGGGTATGGTGACTCATGCCCACCAGCAATCAGTGCCACATACCACAGTACCACAACCCAAATGCCCATCAACTCTAGACTGGATAAAGAAGTTGTGGGTTTTTTTTAATAAAATGGAGTATTACTCTGCCATAAAGAATGATGAGTTTGAATCATTTATACTGAAATGGATATACCTTCAGGACATACTCATAAGTGGAATAAACGCTGGATGTGGTGGCTCACACCTGTAATCCCAGCACTTGGGAGGCAGAAGCAGGAGGATTGCTGAGTTCAAGATTTGCCTGAGCTACATAGTAAGCTCAGGGCCAGCCTGAACTACAAAGCAAGACCCTGTCTCAGGAAAAAAAAAAAAAAAGATTTCAAAAGTGAGGATCCTAATGTGCTAGACTGCTGTCTCCGGCTCCTCAATTTTACTGTCAGCCAAGTAAGCCCAGGGTTGATTATGAAGATCGAAAGCAAAATTAATAAGCACCCAAAAGTTTATCCTTAGTGAAAACTCTCAGGAGATACAAACTAAGATTCAAAAGCCAGAAAAAGTGACCATGTGAAAATGTAATAGAATAACTATATAAATAAGCATGGAGGTGGACATGGGAAAAATCAGGTAGTAACCTAAAATCAACTACATTTTCACCTACAAAGTATGATTTTCTCTGTTTTGGGGTGTAGGGAGCTGAGAGCCAATGGCGGGAATCTCTGGATCTGAGCATTCTACCATCACTCCTTGTCAAGTACCTCATAAAAATTCAAATAGAAATAACCTATGAGTTTTCATAGTCTTTATTAATCCTTCCTTTGCCAATGGTGCTGTAAGTCAGTTGATGATGTTCAATTCAAAATACTCAATTCAAAATACTTTAAGGCACAGCCAGAGACTAAACAGTAAACCTCTCCTGATCTTTTAAATTGTCTTCAAATGCAGTTCCTTTCAAAAAGGTGGCTCTTGACCACCCTGTGAGCATTTATACCATTCCCATGTAGTAGTGTTACAATGATCACAAGTCATCAAAAGCCCATGAATTTGAGAGGGGTGGTGAGCATGGCAAAGTTCAATTTCTTAAGATGATTTTTGGTTGCTAGAATACTTGCACATATTTCTGCTGCATAAATACTCTAGCAAGACTTCCCCATGTTTTCCAACACATTCACAAGTACAAATCTGTGTGGCAAAGAGCACTTTCTGTACCAGGGGCATTCTTGATAACAAGCAGAGGAAGGAAGAACTCAATTTAGCATGATTCTGTAGTGCCTCTGCAAAACTCTTTGCTCTTTTTACCTTAACCTTCCTCATTCCCAAGATAAGATAGGAAAAGAAAGAATTATTTACCCTGTACAGACCTCGCAGGAGATAACTGCAGGATTAGTGCATGCTTAATGAGATCTACAATTCCTTTCTCACTGGCTTGCTCCTAAGAGGCTCCACTGCTCCATTTTCAAAGCTAAAAGATATTTTCCACTATGTCAGATCTGTTTAATAAATGACCTTTCCAGTGCTTTCAGCAGTGCAGTCTGAAAGCATTATGGCATATCTTCAATAAATATTTTTTTCTCACCAGGTCAATGCTTAATGTACATTGCATACTTGTAAGATCTAACAAGTTTCATAAAAATATGCATTCATCAGTGTCCCGCTTGGTTAGAATCATTAGCATCTTACCTTAGAATAAATTATTTTTTGTCTCCTTTTAGCCCCCATAGTTAGGTTTTAAATCTAAAATGCCTCTCTTAACTCTGATTTGCTCAAAGGTGTGACTTTAGGAAGCTGATTGGATTGAGGGCACTATGCTCAACAGGGGATTAATTCACGGATGATTTTATAGCTGAATGTGCTGTTAGGAAGAGGGGCCTGGCTAGAGATGGGGTACATCTTGGGTGCATGATCTGAAAAGTGTAGGCTTATCTCCAGGTCTTCCCTCCCTTTTTATTTTCTGACTGCCAGGGTCTGCACAGATTCTCTCTGTGAGGTTCATCTTCCATGCTTTTACTGCCTTGGAGACAGACAACCATGGACTGAACCCACTGAAATCATGAGCCCAAATAAACGTTGCTTTCTCTAAGTTTGCCTGTCAGGTATTTTGTCCCTCTGATGGGAAAGAGACTAATACACCCAACACAGAGGATCTTAAGAACATGAGTCAAAAATGAAATCTTTTGGTTATTCACCAAGCTGTCTCTAGATCAGATGCACAAGGCAGGTGAGGCCCTCACCATAATAAGGACCCCACCCTGCATCTGGTGTAGAGTGAGTACAATTGGGTCCCGGAGCAGCAGAGAGTGAATTACACTCCACAGCTGCTCTGTCTGTTGATATGATTGGCAGGAAAGACCTGAACTCCATGTCTGTGTCTTTTTAAGATCTCTCTAGAATTTGTTCCATCTTTTCCCTAATGTTTGAATATAGCATTGTTTTCAATGAAATTTTATTTGCCTTATTGTGTACTTATTGGCATTGTAGGGAAAGGAGATATCCTCTCTATTCCACCCTCCCTTAGATCTTAAGTGGTTACTTCAATTGGATCTAGGAATGCAATTAACACAAGGCAGATTAGCAAGAGAAAAAAATTACATTTGTTTGTAGATAGAATGAAGTCTTCCCAACAGAATGAAGTCTGAAGAAATTATACCATTATGATACTTTTATACTTTTTATAAAGAATAATAAATTTACAAAGGAATTATAAAATGAATGGAACTCTGGACAAGGGTAATAAATTGTAATAAGGTCCCTAATACATACAAGGTATGTAACACTAGTGGAAGATAAAGGTTATTGTGAACATTTTATCTATTCAGGTTCATTACACTTCCCATGACTAGTCTTTCTGGATCATGGTTATTTTCCCAGCTTGGTACAGAAGTATACTCCTCCCAAAAGAATCCTGCTTGCTGCCAATAGAAAAAGACAGACAACTAGTCCTTTCTGCAGTCATAGTTCCTTGAATGGTTCCAGCTTGAACAATCAGTGTGACAATTTAGCACATTCGGAGAAGGCCTGCCCTTGAATACTTTCACAGCCATTTGTCTACTCAGCAAATACTTATTGAGCAACGACTCTGAGAAGATATCTGCCAATTTCTTAACAACTGATGAACATATGTGGTGCAGTTGTGGATCTCTGTTTGCATATACAAATTGGTATATTTATTTGTTTGCATTTTTATTTCATTATTTTCCTATTTGTGATTTTGTGAGTGGCTTGAGGAAAAAGCCCACTTTTTAATTTTGTTTTTTACTTAACTTTATTTCCAAATATCTAATAGGCAGAAAATGTTCAAGAAATTCTGAGAGATGGGGCTGGAGGGTTAGCTCAGTGGTTCCGGCGCCTGCCTCGCAAGCGCAAGGACCTGAGTTCGATCCCCGGTAACCACATATAATGCTGGGCGTGGAGACACACCCACCAACCATCAACACCGCATACCACAATGCCGGACGTGGTGGCTCACGCCTGTAATCCCAGCACTCGGGAGGCAGAGACAGGAGGATTGCTGAGTTCAAGGCTTGCCTGGGCTACATAGTGAGCTCAGGGCCAGCCTGAACTACATACAACGCGATACCCTGTCTCAAAAGGCAAAAAAAAAAAAAAAGAAATTCTGAGAAAATGTTAAACAAATCACACTAGCTTCCATAACAAAATTGACACAAAATTTTGCAACTAAATTGAGACAAAATATGCAACTAAAGCATATATTTCAGAAATATCAAATTCAAAATATCATGAAGAATCTTTCAGAAGCATTAAAATAATGTGAGTGAAAGTTAGGCTGGAAATTCAACTCTGAGCTCATTGACAGCTACAGTATGAGGAAAGGCTGCCAGCATACCTTGGACATAGGATTGTAAATTCAAAGACAGTGGGACTTTGAATAATTTTGGTAACTAGTAGGTTACTAGTAGTACAAGTTTTAGTAGCATTTTATTTTGTTATAGGATTTTTCTAATTATAACCACACATATTTCTTGAAACAATTAATATCAATCCCACAAACAGAATGTCTTTTGTTTACATATACATTGAGTACTTACAGGAAAATAGAAAATTCTGCCAGATAACCTTATGAAAAAATAAAAGTTCAGGGCCAGAGATTTAGCTCAGTGGTTCCGGCACCTGCCTCACAAGTGCAAGGTCCTGAGTTCGATCCCAGTGACCACATAGAATGCTGGGTGTGGTGATTCACGCCTACCAGCAATCAATACCACACATACCACAGTGCTGGGCGTGGTGGCTCACCCCTGTGATTCCAGCACTCGGGAGGCAGAGACAGGAGGATTGCTGAATTCCAGGCTTGCCTGGGCTACATAGTGAGCTCAGGGCCAGCCTGAACTACAAAGCGAGACCCTGTCTCAAAAAAAAAGTTCATTTCACTTAAATTAAAATTTTCCAAGCCTACTTCATTTAGAAATGATCCAATTACTTACCTCATGCTTTTAGATTATAAATTTTACATGTAAATATGCCTAAGCTGGGTACAATTGCACATGGCCTAAAATCCCAGCTATTTAGAAAGCTGAAACAGAAAGATTTCAAGCCCACAGGTATGAGAGGCAATTTTGTGAGATTTTGTTTCAAAATAAAAAGGGCCTTAGGTGGACCTTCGTGGTAGAACACTTGCCTAGCAGAAGAAGTAGTTCAATCTTCAGTATCAGAAAAACATAAATGCCTAAAGCAAACAAAAAGGAACCCTGGCACCTACCAATGCAAGGTATACAACAGCAAGATCAAAATATGTGGAGCTGTAGGTCATTATGTGTGAGTTTCCCTATGTGTTGATGTGGGATGATTTTTGAAGTAGAATCATTTGTGCATGCTCAAATGAGAAAATTATCTAAACATTTTAGTGATCTGTTTGAACCACTCAGATTGCTAGTTAAGAACTGATGGTAGAATTTTTCTTAATTCATTGATAGTGTATATAAGTTCAGAGTCCTGGTGTCCAAGATTATTTAATATTGGGGGATATTACAGATGCAACTGATCCTGTAAAATCTCAGCTTACCCAGCAAAATGAAAATCATTATGCTTCTTAAGAAATGAATGCAGGGCTGGAGGGTTAGCTCAGTGGTTCCGGTGCCTGCCTCGCAAGCGCAAGGTCCTGAGTTCGATCCCCGGAAACCACATACAATGCTGGGCATGGAGACTCATGCCCACCAACAATCAATACCGCATACCACAGTGCCAGGCGTGGTGGCTCAAGCCTGTAATCCCAGCACTCGGGAGGCAGAGGCAGGAGGATTGCTGAGTTCGAGGCTTGCCTGGGCTACATAGTGAGCTCAGTGCCAGCCTGAACTACAAAGCGAGACCCTGTCTCAAAAAAAAAAAAAAAAAAAAAAAAAAAAAAAAAAAAAAAAAAAAAAAAAAGAAATGAATGCAAATAAATGAGGTTCTGGGTGAAGAAAACTTTATAAACTTTAAAGGTATAGTTTTGGTCCTAGAGATTTCAACATTCACAGCAGTTAAGTTTGAGTTGGAAGTATCTGCTTCACTATAGCACACTTCAATGATTAGTCAAACTCATGCAAGTGTAACTAATGTCACTGCTGATGAGATTCACTTAATTTTTTTTTTTTGCTTCATAACTATATACAGACTTAAAAGTCGGTTGAATTCAGTGGCTCAAATAAATCTCTCTGGAAAACTTACTAAGTAAATTGATTTCCTTTTTTAAAAGTTCTCTTTCTGTAAGAGGAATTCACAGGAACTGTCTATAGATTTAATATCTAGCTACACGCTACCTTCTCAAAGCATGGCTCTGTGTGTGATGAGGTACCACTTGTTTTTCCAGATTATTCTTTTCTTGACTTTATTTATACTTTGGATAATCATATTTAGATAGCCTAATGGTTCAAATGATTATACCATGCTTTGAGGTTTTATGAGAAAAATTGGCATATATAATTATACTTTTAAGCAAACTGGTTTGACTTCTCAAAACAAAGCAAAAACCCTTTCACCAACACTTAATATGGCTGCCACATCATGTTTAAAAGTAACCAACCAACAACAGTCACATTCAGACAAACCACAAGGCTCAGACATCTCAAAGGTGATTGGAGGAAAATAATCAGCTTAGGGAAACACAAAAATAAACCTTTTAAGTGAAGGCAAAGGTGATTCAGGCTCCCACCCGTTCCTTTAGGTTAAGAAGAGAAAAGAAGCTGTGGAGAAAGGGAGAAATACCTTAAGAGGAACTCCCTTCCTGGTCTGCCTAGCCGCAGGGCCATCCCTAAAGGGAGAAAGCAATTGTCATCATTATGGAAGCATAAACTGGGGACCAGACATCAAGGACTTGAGAGTAACCAATCACAGGAGGGCAGAAGAGGGAGAGCTGCTGAATCCACACATCACTGAGTAGGCCACACCCCTCAGAGGACAGTCTCAGCACCTGGACAGAGGGAGCCATAACCCTGGTCCTAGTCTCCTTCTTCCAGAGTGCCCATGGGATGCTTTTGCAATTTCTCCCTCCATAAAGCGCAAGACAGACCAGCAGCACTCTCTTCAGCCTTCCAACTATAGAATGACATTAGTGATTGCAAAGGTTTTTGTTATTGCTTTAGTTTTACTGCTTATTTTTGGTATTTCATGGTTCTTCATCTACTTGCTCATATACATCTACATGAAAAAGACCCATATACATATTATCCTTTCTGAATTTGCAACTGAGGCATGTGATCTTTGGAGGCAGTTCCCTTCACTTGTATAACACAGAGATTTGTAATAATGCTTAAATATGCCTACAACCTGGTCCCAGATTTATATTTCTTAATTAGAATTATAAATCTAAAAGCAATGTAAGTTGCACAAGGTATCTCCTCTACAATAGGAAAGAAAACAGTATTTATAGTGTTTCACAAACCCCTAGTCCTGCCATTTATAAAGACGACAAGATTATGAATGGCAAATGTCCTTAAGAAATTGTGTAATAAGCAGTGCTCATCTGTGACTCTTCAACATATTGACTTTGAAAGTACATGTTTATCTCCAGAAGTCATTAAAATGCTAATCCCCAGAATTAATACATGATGCAGTACTACCATGGTGGAAGGAGTAATACGAATATTCTACTTTTTCAGCTTCCTTGCAGTAAAATACATTTGTGGCCCCAGATATGAGCGGAAATGAAAAGCATCACTTGCACAGGCATGAAATGACCTCAAACAATCCTCTTGTTTCTCTAAATCTGAAAGGTTGACAGATCCAGATGAATACAGATTGAAACAGCTTCCACTGCAAAACACTGCTTAAGCAGAATCTCTCAGAATCACAGTAAACATTACAAGAGGGGAGGTTAACCTCGACCATGTTAAAGCACTGAGATTTGAGAGATGTTTGTTAACGGAGCATTGCTCAGCCAGTGCTGACTCATACAGACAAGAAGACTGGGTTCTAGGGTTGAGAGTTAAACAGAAATCCACAATTAGATCTTACACATTTTTAACCTTCTGAATAAAGACTTGCTGGAGGGCCGAAGGGTTAGCTCAGTGGTTCCGGCGCCTGCCTCGCAAGTACAAGGTCCTGAGTTTGATCCCCGGTGACCACATACAGTGCTGGGCATGGAGACTCACGCCCACCAGCCATCAATACCACATACCACAGTGCTGGGCGTGGTGGCTCACGCCTGTAATCCCAGCACTCGGGAGGCAGAGGCAGGAAGATTGCTGAGTTCGAGGCTTGCCTAGACTACATAGTGAGCTCAGAGCCAGCCTGAACTACAAAGCGAGACCCTATCTCAAAAAAAAAAGACTTGCTGGAATATAACCAGGATTGACAAACTTTTTCTGTAAAGGGCCAGACAATAACTATTTTAGATTTTAGGCCTAACAGTGTCTTCTGTAACCACTCACCTCTGAATTTAGAGCATACAGTTCAGGATAACAATAATAAAGTAATGAGAATGACAGCGTTCCAGTATTACTGTATTCACCTGGTGGGATGGCACATGTCTGCAACCCTGGCTACTTGAGAGTTTGAAATAGGAGGATCATGAATTTGAGGGAAGTCTAGACAGCTTAATAAAATTCTGTCTCAAAATAATGTTTTAATTTGGTGCAAGATGCATGGCAGAGCACTTGCTTAGCACGTGTCAGGCTCTGAGTTCAATCCCCAGCACCAAAAATCCCAGTTAGGTAAAGGTCAGGGTTTGATGTGGTCATAGTTCAGTATCCCTATAATATAACAGTCATTGTTAAATACATTCATGTTGAGTTCTTAGTGTAATCATGCTGAATTCCAGCACTCCAGGAACAAAGTATCAATGGATAGCCCAAAACAGCAGGCATATTTTTATTCTCTAACAGTTCTGGAGGCCAGAAGTCTAAACTCAAGTTGTTGGCAGAGTTGGTTCCTTCTGAGGATTCTATTCCGGGCCTCTAGCTTAGTTTCTGGTTGCTGCCAGCCATCCTTGGCAGTCCTTGGCTTGAAGAAGTGTCACTCCAGTCTCCGCCTCATCCTCACACTGCCATCCTGTCCTTATGGGTCCTTTGTGTTTTTTCTTATTTTATTTTTTTGAGACAGCATCTCACTTTGTAGTTCAGGCTGGCCCTGAGTTCACTATGTAGCCCAGGCAAGCCTCGAATTCGGCAATCCTCCTGCCTCTGCCTCCCGAGTGCTGGGATGACAGGTGTGAACCACCATGCCTGGCACAGGTCCCTTTTTTATTCTCTTAAGAACACCAGTTATGTTGGATGAATGATTCGCTTTACTCCAGTATGATGGCATCTTAACTCTACCTGTGAGGACCTCGCATCCAAACAAGCTTCCCTTCTGAGGCAGTAGGTTTAGGTCATCAACTCACCTTTGTAGTTTACAATTCAACCTGTGACACTGTGATTCTATGTCTGTTTATTGGTGGTGGTGGAAGTCAAGTCCCAAACACGTGATACCAGGCAAGTGCTGTACCGCTGAGCTGTGTTCCCAGCCTAACACCTATTTTTTTTTTTTTCTTTTTGCAGTACTGGGGAATTGAACTCAGGCCCTTGTGCATCCAAGGTCGGCGCGGTACCACTTGAGCTAAATCCCCAGCTATAGTTTTTAAGAACACATTTCACTTGGTCCATTGATGATGATTTAAAATAAACCCATAGGCCTTGACTTTACTTAGAGAGGTCAGTTCAACATTTCCTTGTTAACATTAAAATTTTAGGTAAATAACAAACCAGTTATAGAAAAAAAAAAAAAACTATGCTCAATTAAAAAAATAGTGCTTGCTTCAGCAGCACATATACTAAAAAATATAAATAAAACTTTGAATTACACATTTATAATTCAATACTATTCTTCAGGCTCCTACTTTTTATAAATCATTGGTTTATGCTTTAGGTGAGAAAATTATATCTGAATTACATATGATAAGTTATATTTGAGACTGTTATTAAAGTATATGTTTGATTAAATGATTATTCCTTAGACTTTGGATATAGACATCCCTAAGAATTTCCTGAAGACAAAACCACAATTTTCTTGACAGACTTAAAAATGTGGGGGAAAGAAACATGAGTAATTGAGCAGTAAAATACAATAGGTGGTTTAGCCAGCACATGCAAGGCCTAAAAGAGGAGCACCCAGGCCCGGATAGATGCCCTTCCAGGAAGAGCTCACCACGCTCACCCGTGTTTGGATGGATGGACTGGTGGGCGGGGCCTGATGTGATTCAGGCAGGAAACGATGTATACTGTGTGTTTGGAGACAACCATCAAGGACACTTAGGAGCAAAATAGGAGTGGTTGGGCAGAGCTTGAAATTAATACAGAGGCCTTTGAGTGTCTGCCTAAGAGGAGTGCACGTTATACTCCTGAGAAATTTGTTTCTGAGCAAATGGCAAAATTGAAGTTATGTGGCATAGTGTAATATGAAAGATACATTAGGCAGTGAATCGAGGAGGAATTACTACAGCAAAGAAATGGTACACTGTGTGGCAAGGTGGTGGATTAGAGTTTGATGATCAGAAAAGGCTCAAAATAATTTCATAATTTCCTCTTACCTTGGTCCCCCAAGTAACTAGGATTATATATGTGCCACAATGCCTGGCTCCTGTGGGACTTGATTGGAGTCAAGTGTTTATGTTAGTCAGTTTTTTTGGTTGCTATAGCAATATACACAGGATTGGTACATTTAAAGAGCTTTATTTAGCTCAGAGGTTTGGAGGCTCAGAATCCAAGACTGGGCAACTTCATCCATTTGGTCTTTGGTGAGGGCCTTCTGCTGCATCAAAACATAAGAAATGGCTGGGCCAGAGATTTAGCCCAATGGTTCCAGCGCCTGCCTCACAAGTGCAAGGTCCTGAGTTCGATCCCGGTAACCACATACAATGTTGGGGGTAGTGACTCACGCCCACCAGCAATCAATACCACATACCACAGTGCCAGGCGTGGTGGCACACACCTATAATCCCAGCACTCGGGAGTCGGGAGGCAGAGACAGGAGGATTGCTGAGTTCGAGGCTTGCCTGGGCTACATAGTGAGCTCAGGGCCAGCCTGAACTACAAAGCAAGACCCTGTCTCAAAAAAAAAAAAAAAAAGCCATAAGAAATGGCATCACATGGTGAGACACATGACAGAGCAGCATATGACACACGAGGAAGAGAGCAAACAAGTGGGGTGACCTCATTTTATAAAAGTGCTCTCTCCTGGTAACCACTACAGTCCCATAATATCTAACCTTATCCTTTGCCAGAGTCATAAATCTCTTCTTAAGGGGAACCTCCCATAATCTAATTGCCTCTCTTTTAGGCCCTGTCCCTTCAAATTATACCGGGGACAAATTCTCCAGCAAGTGAACTTCTACAGGATAAATAGTGTGCAGCCTGTGACAGAGACAGAGAAAATCATAAAGGAGAAAAATGTATGGCAATATAATAAGAGTGAAAGAGAAGGAAGTGGCAGATATAACAACAAAACAATGGCGGGTCACATTGCAGCTAATTACAATTAAAGAGAAGACTAATCAGTTCTGCAGGGATTATGTTAGCCAGGTTTTTTATCATTGTAATAAAATACTTATTAAAATCAATACATAAATGGGAAAGATTCATTATGGGTCATTTGACACACACGTTTAAAGGAGAGGTTTAATTCAGCTAGTGTTAGAAGTGTTCAGCCCACAGCTTGCTGGCTCCAAGGCAGAGACAATTTGGTGGAAGTGCCTGGTGCAGGAAAGCTGCTTCACTCATTACAGCCAGGAAGTAGAGAGAGCAAGGAGGAAGTGGGGAGGGAGGCACGACCCCAGACACATACACCTATCCCAACCAACGCCTGTCTGCTGACCCTGCATCCGTCCAGAAGTTTATCAACAGATCAGTCCTCTACTGAAGAGAGCACCCCCACAATCCAATCACCTACCCAAAGCCTCACTTCTGAATACTTTGGACTTTGGGGCAACATTTTAGATCTAAACCATAAAATGCAGAGATTTGAGTTCAGGGTCACTTGAACCGTAGCCTTTGGGTGAGTGGGAAAGCAGAATATGACAGCAGGGAACAGGTAGTAGAGCAAAGGTGCTCACTTCATGGTGCTGGAGCACAAAGAAAAATAAGAAGAGGCCGCAGTCCCAATATCCTCTTCTAGGATGCACATTCCATCCTGACCTAACTTCCTGTCACTAGGCTCCGTCCCTGAAGGTTCCACTAACTCCCAGTAGCATCACTGCCTGGGGACCAAGGCATCAACACATGGTCTTGGGAGGCCATTCTAGATTGAAACCACAAAAATTAGTCCAAATAGGGTAAGAAATCCACAGTTACAAGGAAACTCACATTTCAATAGCTTAACACAACTCAATGATTTTTTTCTTGTTCCTATTACTTATCTAGTGCTTATTGAAAGGAGATACTGTTTCACAGATGCATTCAGGTATCCGGGATGACGGGCACTGCTCTACTTTGCAGTGCTGCCGTCTCAGTGTGGTTGCAGTAGGGGAAGACAGAACATGAACAATTCATATCACAACTACGTGGCTCCAACGCATTTGCCAGAACTCAGCGTGTGTTCCCGTGCTAATTGCAATAGGGGTTGGAAAAAATGCAGAAGCTTCTGGGTCAAATGGTCAGTTGACACCTGATCTGAAAGAGAAAGAGAAAATACAGATTGGTTGGGTGATCAGACCTGAACTAAGGAAGGGGAGAAACTTTCCAGTATTTTGATACTGTCTAAGAGAGAAATCAATCACTCTAGGATCCATCAATACTTTACCTAGGACCATGACGTCATAGACCCACAAAGGAAGATGTGCAGAAGCCATAGCAACAAAACAAAGTTTCTTTTCCTGCATACTATTGAATTTGTCTTATTTGATAACCCTGTACATATAATTATTTCTGTGATACTAATAAGCATGTCACAGGTTGGTAAGTATTCATGTTGTACAACAAAATTCTAATAGAATAATGAATTTTTATAAATTGTTTTCTTTGGTGATTGGCTCGATATGTGATTATGCTTTTAGGAATTTAAAGCATGTGTAAGTAGAGATCCAGTAATCCGGAGCTATTTATTTGAATAACTACAATCAGGTAGTCATGGTACCTACACGTTGCTGCAAGACATGCTGAAGACATTTACACAACTTTTTCAAGCTTTTAAATATTAGTGAAAGAGAAGTATACAAAAAACTGCATAGTGTATTGCTATACATGAGAAGAATTTGAATAATAATATTAGAGTAGAGAATGAGGGAAGGCACTTAACGGTCTAGAAAGGTCTAGAGCACATCTTTAGAAGGAAATACTCCAACTGTTTTGTGATTAGTTTATTTAACCATTAGCCAGAACAGGTTGAAAAAGTGAAGGTTATTCTTGGAAGGAAAACAATTTAACCAAAGACACGTAATAGAAGAAACCAACTTGCTTGGCCCAGATTGGTTATAGAACCAAGTCCTACTGAGCAGAAGGGTCAAAATGTTCAGAGTGTAGTTTGGGAAGAGGCTGTGGGGATGTGAAGGGGTTTAGCCTTTAAGAGTTCTTAGACGATTATGTTATTGCTCTTCTGCTTACATCTGGTGTTTAAAAATAGTATAAGAAAAAAATTAAATTACCTCTAATTTCACTCTTCAGAAAGGATTACTAAATACATTCTGTAGTTTATATATTTTCTACCACTATTTACACATTTATAAATGTTTTATCTCACTTCAATTTTGTGTACTATGTTTCTTTTTCTTAGTATTATGCCAGTATCTTCCAGGGTCATTGAATAATTTTTAACAATATGATTTCTAAGGGATGAGGAATGCTACAACAAATAACTCACTATTTTTTAATTTAACTCTTCTTTTACTGCTAATAATAGGGTTGTTCCAAATGCCTGGGAATAGCTATCAATGTATAAAGATATTTCAATATATTTTTACACTTCTTTTTAAAAAGTCTAAGTCAAAAGAACAAAGGAGAGAATGGAGATTTCAGAGACAGGGTTGGGGGAAACAAAATGTTGGTCAAAGGGTATAAAGGTTTCATTTTGTAGGATGAATATGTTCTGGAGATGTAGCATATAGAAGCATGACTACACTTAATAACACTGTATTTTCTACTTGAAATTTGCTGAGATTTTATCCCAAGTGTTCTAACTGCATGAAACAATTACAAGGATATAAAGTTATGGAATTAAAATCGGCTTAATTGTGGTAATCATTTCACAAATAAGTATATCAAAACATCACTTTGTGTACCTTAAATATATATGTTTTATTAGTTGGATATGCCTATATATTTATTAATATGTATATATTTATTTATTTATTTGTCAAATATATATTCATTCAGTACACAAATTTTATTCATTGAATGTACCTTAATGAAGCTGGAAAAATAAACTGAAAATCTAACAAATATTATTCACACTGCAAAAATACATGAATGGCATAGCACATCTGTTAAACCTTAGTGCTTTCTGTGTTACTGCTGACAATAATCAAATTCCTGTTTTAGGCTCATCATCAGGCATTGCCCTTTTAAAAATCATATATCTATATAAAGTTTTATAAAATAAATATATTTCTATATAAATATGTATTTAAATCGTTATAAACAAAGAGACCATAAAAGCAGTTTAAAGTATATTCTTGAAAAAATGTTTTCATTCCAGTGTAAATGTCTTTTGTGTGATTTACTTAAGTATGTAAATGAGCATGCAGTTGGTTAATTCTTACTAAAACTCTATAGTAAAGGTTTCTGCATGATTGCCTACAACCTCACTCAACAATAAATATTTTATAAGACCTACTTGCATCAGACACTATGATATGCAAAATTTATCAGTATTTACATCCATATAGATTTTTTAATTTATGGCACAAAAATCATGCTACCTGCATAATAAATAATAAAAAGCCACAGTTCTTGAATTTAATTTAGTATCCTTTTAGTCACAATGACATGACTGCTTTATGTAAATGATAGTATGCTTCATGATTATTAGATACTTACATGGCTACAATTAATATAATTCATTCTCTCAAACTACCTTGTGCAATTGATCTCTTCTCTCTTTGTTAGGGTTGTCACGCTCCTCATTTCTCTCCTGCAGTGAGCAGTGTAACCCACAGATAGGGAGTGTGCACACTTCCACATGTAACCACATTTCCTAAGGTCCACGTAATTCTATAAAGAGTTTTAGGAGCTCCTGCTTACACACAATGTTCGAGGCCTATGTTTCTTCCATTCCTTCATATTTATTCAATCTTTGCCTATTTATATTTGCTCTCTCTTTCTCTCTGCTTCTTCTCAGGACTGGAGATCGAATCCAGGTGCTTCACACTGAACAACACTCTCAATCCTTTCTATTTTTCACTTTGAGACAAGGTCTTGCTAAGACACTAAATTGCTCAGGCTGTACTCAAACGTGCAATCCTCCTGCCCTGACCTCCCAAGTGGGATTACAGGCACGTGCCAACACACCTGACTATCTACCCAAATTTTGAACTCACTCTTGATGGCCTTTTAGCAAC
The DNA here is from genome assembly GCA_004025085.1 of Thryonomys swinderianus. Taxonomy (NCBI): domain Eukaryota; kingdom Metazoa; phylum Chordata; class Mammalia; order Rodentia; family Thryonomyidae; genus Thryonomys; species Thryonomys swinderianus. Next base: position 16,178 of record PVIC010032093.1, read on the forward strand.
ACCTCGTTATTTCCTACTCACTTAGTTTTATTTATTTGTCCATTACTCAACCAGTTAATCAGTCAATGTTTTCTCTAAGCCATTCACCATAATACCAGATCTAGAGAAATAAATAAAGCTTAGTCTTTTCTTCCAGAACATCATAGTTCATTGCTGTGCAGGAAAGCTGTTATCTATTGACCTGAAGGCTATGGGCTGAATATTTTCATTTCCCCAAATTCGTATTTGAGACCTAACTTCCCAATGAGTTCGTTGGGAACCCTCATTATAAGATGAGTACCTTTATTAAGGAGCCCCAAGGGAGCCTTTGCCCTTCCAGCCGTCTGTGAGCAATGGGCCCTCCATAGGATAAACATTCCAGCAACTTGACCTTGAACTTCCTGGCCTCCAGAATGTGAACGACACATTCCTGCTGTTTACAAATACCCAGTTCATGGTATTTCATTATAGCAGTCCAAATGGAACAAAATACTGTATACCAATGTGCTTGTGATGATTAATGGACAATCTGGCCCCTAAAATATTGCCTATAACATCTATGGCAACAATCTCATGCCAGAAAAAGACACTGAGCACAAAGAATCATGGCTTTTCAACTGCTGAGTCTCAGAGGGAAGAAAAAGGTGTAACAGAAGGTGGAAGGTGCAGTGGGGGTTTGGGGAGGAAATCTGAAGCTCGGATGGCTTCCACAAGAGAAGGCAATCTCTAAATCCTGGGGATGACATGAGAAATAGCCAAGTAAAATGTCGAGCCACACCTCACAAGTGTCATCATTCCTGTTAATAGTCTTACAACAAATCCAGCTGGACCAGCCCCAGGAGAGCAAGGAAGGACAGAGCTGCACAGGGAAGCAAACCCCATTTCTTCTGACACCGCTGTTTCCATGTCATTCTAAGAACAATTCACGGGTGAACCTTTAAGTCCCCGCTGGAAACTGGAAGGGTGTGGCTTCCCAAACAATAAATGGCACATCGGTCCCACATTGTAAAAGACAATCCATCCACCATTTGGTTAGCTTCATTTTTATCGACGGGTGTCGATTTGTAGTTAAGAGACTTGAAGCAACAACACTGATAGGAGGCTATTTGTGTTTAAGTGGAAATTTGTGAGTAGCAGATCCCAACTCCTTTACCAGGGACATGGGAGTAGGACCCAATCAAAGCAGAAGGTCAAAGAATCTGGAGCTTCATGTTCCCAAAAGCCAATTTCTCATCTCACTTTGGGGCAGCTTTGCTCTGTGGACTGCAGATGGACACCAAGAAGCTGGAGCAGAAGCATTTTAAATCTCATCAAAGGCTAGATGTTTGTTGAAAATATTGCTGAAGAATGTGTATCTGTCTCTTTGGTCTGCCATAACAAAATACCACAGACTGGGAGGCTTAAGACATATGTATTCCTCACCATGCTGGAGACTGAAAGTCCAAGACCAAGGTTCTGGCTGATTCAGTTTTCAGTGAGAACTCTCGGCACTGCAGACACCTGCTTACTGACTCTCCAAGATGTACCACACCAGGAGTGGCTTGTTTTTCTAGGTAAGAAGGTTCAGGAAAGCTCTGTTTAAGACTGTGCACATGTTTGCTACCTCTTATTCTCAGTCAAAATAGTTTCTTCAACTCATCCTCCAGAATGTCAATGCTCCTGTGGTGTTAAGTAGTATTAAAAAAGTAGACAATCCCAAAATAAAGACCCCATCAGAAAATGGGCAAGTGAAAATACACTTCCCAGAAAAAGTACAAATGACATAAATACACGAAGAGGTGGTGGTCAACCTCTCTGGCCACTAGAGAAATTCAAATTAAAACAACTCTGAGGGGCCAGAGATTTAGCTCAGGGGTTCCAGCGCCTGCCTAGCAAGTGCAAGGTCCCTGGTTGGATCCTGGTAACCACATACAGCAATACCGTGTGATGACTCACGCCCACCAGCAATCAGTACACATACCACAATGGGCGTGGTGGCTCACACCTGTCATCCCAGCACTCAGGAGGCAGAGGCAGGAGGATGCTGAGTTCAAGGCTTGTTTGGGCTACATAGTGAGCTCAGGGCCAGCCTGAACTACGAAGTGAGATACTGTCACAAAAAAACCCACAAAAAACAAAAACAAACAAAAAACCAATTCTGAAATTCCATCTTACTCCAGAAAGAATAGTCATTCAGGAGATCAAATAATAACAAATTCTGGTACGGCTGCAGGGAAAATGACTCCTGCTACAGTACATCGTTAGTAGGAACGGAAGCCAATACAGTCACTGTGGAAATCAGTATGGAGGTTCCTCAGAAAATAGAAACCAGAAATTCCATTTGACCCAGCTATCCATCTTGTGGATATCTTTCTGAAAGAGATAAAGACCTGAAATCACAGTGATGCACACACACTCATACTACAGCAGCATAGTATGAATTGCTAAATTTTCTAATCAGCCTATGTGTCCATCAATAGATGATTGAATGAAGAAAATATGGTATTTAAACACAGTGGAGTCCTATGCCGTAAAGATAAATGAGCCATTTCTAGGAAAATGGATGAGATTTGAAAACACAATGTTAAGTGAAGTAAATCTGACATACAAGATTACATATTGTATGGCTTCTCTTAAATGAGAACACAAAGTATAAATAAAAAGCAAAGTATAGACAGTAGGAAATAAGGTGATAGAACTTTCTCAGAGGGGAAGGAGATCAAGAAATGGAGGGATTAGGAAGGGAGAGAAGGGAAAGGAGAGAGAAAAGGAATTAAAATGTGCTGAATATGTGTACAAACTCCACACAAAAAGGTATACATTATGTATTGCAAACTTGGACTAACAAAAACAAAGTGGTAAAGACAGTAAAAAAAAGTCTCTTCTCACATCTGTGATTATCTCTTGTGCATGTTTTGCGATTAACCAACTGTCTGTAACAGAAAGTACAAGCCTCCAAGGGTAACTTATTTCATGAAGAATTGTGCTGTAACCTGCGGTTCTTGGAATGAAACCTGTGCTGTTGTGTTGCTTAACAGTTGCTGACGTTCAGCTTTCACGTGGCCCAAGGCAAGTGGAAGACCAAAGGAAATAAAATCTGGTGTCACCTTGTCCTGTTACCTACATAAGGGAGCTATTATTACTTAATACATAATATGTCTAAAACTCTGTAAATACGCAGTAGACTCCTTTTTGAAAACTCCTGTACTTTAGTATATACCTAATTCTTCTCATAATATCATTTAAATATATATGAACATACATCACATAAACCATTAAGATTCATATCTAAAATCCATCCTACACAACTGGAAAAATAGCAATTAAATGTAAAAGCAAATTTCTTATTGATAAAATGAAAATTAAAATGCTTTCTCCAAGTCATGTGCTGTTCTATTAAATCAGTGCTGGTAACATGATTGTGTGAGTTTACGATTGCTTTTTTCCTCAGTGTGAAAACTGTGATGGCTTTCTGCTCTAAAACTATATTATTCACAAGTTATCTTATTATGCTTGATACAATAAAGTTTATATCAAATAACATCTAGTTTAGGAAAGATGATATGCACTAAAGTGTGTTTCTATTTTATCACATAAATTATAATTATTCATTTTTAAATTACATTTATAATTTGTTTTGTAAAAATAAAATTAAAAACAAAATAACATATTATAATTTGTTTTGTAAAAATTATGAAGTCCAAAGAGCATAAAACCAGTTAAAGTTATACAAACATCTAATGCTCAAAGAGCTACCCGTTCTAGTGTGTTTCCTAGGTTTCCTTTAAATACTCGATTGTGGAGGAAGGAAAGGGGAGCAGCAGGTCAATCCGCAGGTGAACTTTCACACAACACCCCATGATTTCAACCCAGGTGACCATTTTTACCAGGGGGTGTGGGACCTCCCGAGACCTGGGACTTAGCATATAAAACCAGGAGAGTGCCAGGCAGTCAGATGGGCTGACGACCACACTCGGCCTTTCCTGCCCAAATCTGCCTGTATTTTTAGCTGTTTTTTTCTATTACTTTTCTTCCTCAGTCATAACTCTTTGCCCAACTTTAAAAAATATTGTCAAAACATCTTCATTTCAGTATCATTGCTCTTTTATGTTCAGGGCTAAGAACTTTGCCTTATCTGATTCCACTGCTGCCATGTTCCTGGCTCTCAGGATGGAGAGCAGGCGAATGAGTATGATCTGTTCACAGTCCTCAGCTAGAAGCTGGGAAATACTTTTGAGCTTCACGTGTCTACGTGGCCATTGGTCAGCTGTGCTTCAGTCCTGGCCTCTCTGCTCCAGAGCCCTTGAACACACCACCTGCTGTCTCTGCCCAGTTTCCTGTAGCACTTCATGATTGCAGAAGCAAATTTTGGGGGGGGCAATATAATCTTTAGTCCACAGAACCACAGGATTCATTTACAGTACTGGATTAGAGAGTGATCTAAATGGCAGAGATAGTCATTTTTAGGGTATCATTAAAATAAGCACATACAGGGCCGGAGGGTTAGCTCAGTGGTTCCGGCGCCTGCCTCACAAGTGCAAGGTCCTGAGTTCGATCCCCAGAAACCACATACAATGCTGGGGGTGGAGACTCACGCCCACCAGCAATCAACACCGCATACCACAATGCCGGGCGTGGTGGCTCACGCCTGTAATCCCAGCACTCGGGAGGCAGAGACAGGAGGATTGCTGAGTTCGCAGCGGCTTGCCTGGGCACCATAGTGAGCTCAGGGCCAGCCTGAACTACAAAGCGAGACCCTGTCTCCAAAAAGCAAAAAAAAAA
>PVIC010032094.1:0-20922 GCA_004025085.1 Thryonomys swinderianus
TTCTTTCTTTCTTTCTTTCTTTCTTTCTTTCTTTCTTTCTTTCTTTCTTTCTTTCTTTCTTTCTTTCATCTTTCTTTTTTCTTCTTTGTTTTTTTGAGACAGGGTCTCGCTTTGTAGTTTAGGCTGGCCTTGAGCTCACTGTCTAGCCCAGCTGAGCCTTGAACTCACAGCTGTCCTCCTGCCTCTGCCTCCTGAGTGCTGGGATTACAGGTGTAAACTACCACCCCCCAGCATTGTGGTATGTGGTACTGATTGCTGGTGGGCATGAGTCACCACGCCCCATAGTGTTGTATGTGGTTACTGGGGGTTGAACACAAAATCTTGCTTTTGGAAGGCAGATGCAGGAACCACTGAGCTAAGTCCCTGGCCTGTCCTTTTTTTGCTATCAAATTTGTCTTTCCTTTCTTTACTTTCTTCTGCCCTTTCCCATTTCCTTTTGCATATTTTTTTTCCTATTTCACATTACTATCATATGTTTTGGCATTCATTTACACCTTTGGTTTTTCATACTAGAGAAAAGATATGGTACTTACACATCTGTGTCGTATTTATTTAACTTAAGAATATGTTCTTGAGATACATTTACTTGATTACTGACACATCTTTAACTGTCCAGTGAAATGGGTGTGTCATTTAACTGTGTCAGACCTTAGTTTTTCGTATCTGTATATTTGTTTCTTTAAGGTACAAAATTTTTTTGTTTAGAAAAACTTTTCAGTTGAGTATGGTGATGTATCTACAATTCTTTTATCACAGTAATCTACAATTCTTTTATCACTCTGAATAGCAAAGTTCCAGCCCAGCCAGGACAATTTAGGAATTCAGCGACAACTAATTAAAAAATCTGGGGGCATGGCCCAGTGAGAAGGTTCTGGGTTCAACTCTAAACAGTGTAAACATTTCTGTGGGGCTTAGGCTGTTGAATATGCAGATGAAATAGCTTTTCAATATGCACACACAGGAAATCACTTTTAATATTGTTTGGCAAATTAAAATAGGTTTCATTAGCTTTTTAGATAGCATTTACATTTTTATTCCTGATTGTCTTAAGAACAAAGTGCTTGTTTTGGAAAGTGTCAAAGATAAGGAAGAAGAGAATGAAATAGTTAACTTTGCTACTCAGAAGGAAATGTTATTAATGTCTCTATTCTATTTCACTCCCCTTTGCATATGTGTATATAAAACATTGTTATACATTTGCAATCATATTTTATATAATGCCTTTGCTTTCTTGAATAGTTTTTATTTCTCCTTCATATTTTATAAGCAGTTTTTACATTTCTTTACTATTTGAAATATGATTTTTTGATGGGCAACAAAATATGTATTCTATTTTGTATACTGGAAATTTAATTCTTTTTTGGTTTTGATCTCTTGATGCTGCAATGGTTTCCTTTATCTAAATCTTTGATTGTAACTGATTATTGGTTTTTGTAAGGGACTATATTGTCTCCATCATCTATAAGTGGCTCTGCTGATCAAAATTTATATGTGGCGAAGTGATTTCCACAAAGGCTGTCGCAGCACAAACTTCTAGAATTGTAAGAATACTGACATCACCATAGTATTGCCTAGAATTTTGTAATTTTGAAATCTTTATCAACTTGAGATTATGTATTGCAATCAGTGATTATTTATAAAGCTATAGGCTGATCTGCAAGTTTATAATAGATCTCTAGACGCATACTTTTATTTTCACTCAGGAGCTTTGTACAAATGACTTTTAGTATTTTTCTACAAATGGCATATTTTTTTTTTTTCTTTTTTGAGACAGGGTTTCACTTTGTAGTTCAGGCTGGCCCTGAGCTCTCTATGTAGCCCAGGCAAGCCTCAAACTCAGCTGTCCTCCTGCCTCTGCCTCCCAAGTGCTGGGATTACAGGCATGAGACACCGCACCTGGTGGCATATTCTTTATTTTACAAGAATTTATCTTTTCTGTTGTGTGTCTTCTCCAGTAGAGTACATAGGACATTTTGTGCTTGTTGATTGGCTTTGGAGATTGGATAGCATGTTTGATAGCTTTAAAAGAGAAAAAATGATATTGCTAAAGTCTGCAAATATTTCATGAGAGCCTAATCTTTTATCATGATTTTGGAAAGATCCGCTGATCATAGCCTACACTTGACTCCTCTATAGATCTCTGTTGCTCCTTAGTACATCTCTACTGTCCTGAAAATATTCTGCTATTTCCCAGAACAAGATCTCTCTTTGGCACTAGCCTCACATTACCTCTTGCTTCTCAGGCCCAGTTGTATTACCACATGGGTACCATCTCCTAGGACTTACTACTTTCTCATTATTTTCTGACAGCTATATCCAGAATAGCAAAGTTCAAAATTGTAACAAAAATACATTTTATACTCATGAAAGTTTTATAGAACATCTGACAATAGTTTGTTCTACCCTGATTATCACGGCCCTGTTCAGCTGTGGTACATGATAATTATTCAAGAATATTTGATGAAATGATTTAGAATAGAATAGACTGTCAGTTTACTGCACAGGGCATTGATAATAAAGCTTCCTTTGCTGTGTCATTATTAAATCCAAATTCCAGACCTGTTTCCAGTCTTTTCTTATTATGAGTCAGTAACTTTCCCCTGTCCTCTGCTTTGACAAGAGATAACCTGTCAGTTGCTTGTAGAAAATTTAGAAATGAATCAGTATTTTATTTATTGTGTCACCTCTACTTTGAAAGGTGACAATCTTGTAGCTCTTGTGATTACTCTCAGAATCATCTAACTCCAGTGTACACTGCACTTGATTTTTGCCTTGCATCTTTTATATCTAACAACTGAATTTAATACAACAGATAAAGTAGGAACTGTCTACTTTCCAATGGGGTTAATGTAAATGCAGTTTGTTTTCTCATATCTAGGGTATTTAGAAGCTGAGCAGAAGATGTCCTTTCACAGATTTCAGATAGCTTTGTCTTTTCATTTTGAATAGTTCTTAGTATTTTTCCTATAAATATTTTTCTTTGTGAGTTGCTCAAAAGAATAATTTTCAAACTATATACTATTTTTAGTTGCGTTTAAATTTATACTACAATGAATCTTTGTTATTGAATACGTTTGTGTTTTTTTTTCATGTTTTTAACATTTTATTTGCTTATTAGAACCTAATGGAAATAAATTCTGGCTCCTTCATTGACTTGAAATGTGGCAACATGGTCACCAGGATCACAGATGAATTTAGTTTTATTCAGTACTATTGATAAAACAGGGTTTAACGTTGGGAAATAGACAATTGGGAACTGACACTGAGAAAGTCCTGCAGAGGACTGATCTCTGTTATTTTTGTGTGTTGACATCATCTTACACAAAACACAGCTTCAAATCATCTGTGGCTCATACATGCACAGATGTAATTGCTAATAGAAACCAACAAAGAGACAGAAAAGGCTAGATGGTGTCTAGGACCTATAATAATTACCACTTTCAGTAATGACATCTGTTGCTGGCAATATCGGCAGTATCACAGGAGAAAGCAATTATTAAAATTAGCTAATGCTCAGTTTAAGTGCCACAGAATGTACTGACATTTTCAGTAGTTTTGCCTTTTCTCATTCCAGTAAATATCTGCTTTGGGGTTGCATGGATGCTTTGTATTATGTATCAGACTTTCTCTCCAAGTGATCTAGTAGGTCTATAGTTTGTATTTCCAGTGAGTCAGAGTGATACTGATTTAAAATGTTGTAAATATCAGTTATCCAAGAGTTTCACGTTGTCTCTCTGGGTTTGATCCCACTTAGACATTTTTTGAGTCAGAAATTACCCCATCCTGCAACGCAACCTGTTTCTCCAATCTTACTGTTTTAAATTTTACTCTTGCATCCTGGAATTCCTGTTTGAAGTTTAAGTATCAATATAAAATTAAAAAATTTTGGTGGGAGCTAAGTGAATTGGGGTAATTCAGTAGGTAGTTCATTGACCTCTGACTTGTGATTCCCCGTCACCCTGAGCAATGCTGATGCCTGTTATTCCCCCAGCCTCAGGGGACGCCTCTAGAGAGGAAGGAAGCATGGGGCTGTGGCTTTTCCACTTTCTGTCCTTGATATCTTTGTGTAGATTTTTCTTGCTGCTTTGCTGGATTAAGGTATATTAATTGAATGAAATTGGTTTTTCTCTTTAAAGGTGAAACTCACTAGTAAATGAGCATTTAAAAAAATTTAACATTAAGATATATAAGCAAATTAGAGTCTGAATAATTGCTTATAAGGATATATATTGACTAGAAATTATGCTTCTGGAAATATTACAATGAGTCGAAATATTTTCCAAATGTATCTTATTAGTCTTGTGTTCAACAAACTAGATCTCTGCTGAACCCTGGAGATAGCGTATGCTGTGAGGGCGATTTCTGTGGCCCCAAAGCATTGGGTAATTCTACACATTGTGTCTTCCTTTGGTGCTGCAGAGGCACCTTGTATTTTCAAGGCTGTTTGCAAAGTCCTGCAGTAAAGACACGGATTTAACTTTGCTTATCTCAATTTTTTCCAGACTTTTTGAGTCACTTTTTTAAATCATGGAAACAAATCATGCCAACATTTATTGCTAGGATGGTTTGTTGAAATTTGCAAAAAATGGCCATCATTTTTACCAAGTAGATGTTTGGTTGTCTGACTTCAAACAGGCTCTTTGTAACTTTAAGGGCTTTATTTATGTTTGGATTCTTGGTATTATCAGCATACTTAGAGGTGAATACTGATGATATCAGAACTTGTTGGACACTGGTTTATAAACAGTAGTGGATTTGACTTAGAAGTTGTCTTGTCCAAAGCTTGGCGCACTGTAAGTCTATATAAGAGTGACTGGAGGAAGAACAACTGATATGCTAACTCACGCTCAATGAGATGAAGTTGAACAAGACTTAAGGAGATCTCTGCCCAGTTTTAACAATGAAGTGCAGAATTAGCAGATGGAGGGAACCACTAATTTTTTCCCGTTTCCATGAAAGGGTTGTCTGTTAAACGTAGTAGCAGAGGGAGATTCTGGGAAAACACTGTTTCTGTCTTCACCTTGCTGAGAGGAAATGAAGCCAGTATTCTGCCATGAAGCCAGCCTTTTCCTTCACACTATCCGAGGAGAGGAATAATGTGTTTCTCAACATCAGATTTTGTATTTCTCCTCTTCAAGGGAGGACAAATAGACAGGCAAATCAGTGCCCACTTCCACATACACACTGTGTGTTTGAGGACTAGACAAGAATTTGAGGGTGATTTGTTACTGGAGTTGCTGTGGCATAACTCTCAGACACCTCGGTGTTGTCTTTCATGATTCCACATGGCTGGGTAGTGAGGCTGGATTCTTTTGAGGTTAAAAGTAGTGTTAGAGGGGCTGGGGATTTAGCTCAAGTGGTACCACGCCTACGTTGGAAGCACAAGGAGCTGAGTTCAATCCCCAGTACCACAAAAAAAAAAAAAAAAAAAAAGTAGTGTTAGAAAGCTAACATGAATTAACAACCCCAATCTGTCTGGGTGTGTCCTGGGTGGCTCATGCATTCATTTATTCCCAGACTCCTTTCAGGGACTCAGCCATGGACAGAGTTGGCCCCTGCCTTCCTGGGGCTCACTTTCCAGCTGGGGAGGAAGCCAAGGAGTTTCTTGGAAAGGAGCATTGGATCAGGGGAGAAAACTCCATTGGCACTTGCTGGGAGGGGAGAACTTTCCTCCTTGACCAGTCCACTATTAACCTGCTTAGGTTAAGTGGTGGAAATATGGAAATATGACAAGAACTGCTTTTAAAGATATCTTTGGCCTACATAAGAGCTACATGCACATCAGTTTCCCATGCCAACTTTCATAAAAGACCCCTCCACCCCAAATAGTGAGTCTGCAAAAAAACATTCATGAAGTGAAAGTTCCTTTGAAAGTCTAAGTGTGTTTTCCAAATAATTGTCTGGAAATGGCATTTTCATTGCTGAGATCATAGCTGGAGTGACTCTGTCTCTTCTTTACGTGCCATCTCTTTCCCCCAGATAGGCAATAAAGGGAGGGAAAGTCCTCTCTATGGGAAGCACTCCATGTAAATGAAAAAATAACAGAGAAACATGGTTAATTACGTTTTCAAGAGTTTATTGAACAAGTGAGCATAACAAAATATATTTTTAGCAGTTAAGACCGTAAGCTCTGTTTTTTCACCTACATTTCATCAAGTCTTGATTTATATGAAGTTGAGTGTGAGCCTGGGGAGTTTGGGGTTGGGCACGGTGGTGTTCACCTCTGACCCCAGCTCTCGGGAGCCTGTAGTTGCTAACTCAGCTATTCCTACCCTATTGCTTACTACCTATTCCTACCCTGTCATTCTGCCTCAGTTCGTTTCTGACTCCTTTAGTTCAAACCCTGTGAAGAATGTGTATTCCTAACCATTTCTTGCCATCTTCTTTGTTAGTAAGTCAAAGCCACCCCGTTTCCACTGGACAGAGATAGCCCTCAAAGTGTTCTTTTTGCTTCTACTCTTACTTTCCCACAGGCCATGTGGTGGCCCAGTGATTTTAGAGAAACATGAACTCATTTTTCTGTTTGGAACCCTGGCAGTCTTCTATCACACTCAGAGTAGATCCAACCCCCTTGGCCTGCTCTTCTGATACAAGTAGGCTTCTCATTTGTCTCTTGACATTTGTTTTAATCTTCCCTGTCTCGCTGGCTCACTGCTCTTGAGTCACATTGGCCTATTTTCTCTGACTTGTACCCAGCATTCCTACCTCATGACCTTTTTGAACATTTTTTTATTAGTATGTTTGCAGTCCGTGTTGATTACACTCATTGTGGGGAGTGAGTATATGTACATAATGTATCTTCCTTCTTTTTGTTTCCTTCTCCCCTTCCCCCATCACGAGGTCTCCTTTCCATTTGCCAAAGATCTATCTCCCTGTTTCCCATTGTCTTTTATTCTGTTCTTTGTTTTATTTATATTTTGCATTTCTCATAGAAGAGAGGTTTCATGCTAGTTAAGCTTATGTGTCTCCTTTATTTCACTTCATATTATGGTCTCAACGTGGGTCCATTTTCCTACTGATGACTCAAGTTTATCCTTTATGGTACAGTAGCACTCCACTGCATATGAATACCACACTTTCTTTACCCATTCATCTCTTCATGAATATTTAAACTGCTTTCAAGATTGAGTTGTTATGAATTGGGCTGCTATAAACACGGGTGTGCATGTATCTCTGTAATATGATGTCTTTTAACTTGGGGAGATATTTAGAACAGGAATAGCTGGGTCGAATGGAATTTCTATTTTCAATTTTTAAGGAGTACTCACATTGATTTCCATAGTAGTTGGAGTAGTTTACATCGATGCCAAGTGTGTAAAAGTGCCTCCTCCTCCCCTAGCCTGACCAGAATTTGTATTATTTGTTTTTCTGCAGTTACGTGGAATCTCAGTGTTTTTTCAGTTTGCATTTCTCTGTTATCTCAGAACTTTTCCATTCCTGACCCTTAGCTACAAACAGTTTTCTCTCATCTCTTTTATTACAGTTCCTCCTTCGCATTGGGCCTCAAGGATATAGAGCATTTTATCCTTCTAATTCAGTTATGGGCTAACTAGATAAGGCATATGTTGATGAAACTGAACTATTTTGAAAGTATAGATTCTGGACTGTTGGTTCAATAATGCTGCAAATTAACTGTAATTAGCAGTTTTGGTTAAGAACTGCTTAATGAAGCATTGTTGGGGGCTAGAATTTAAAGTCAATGTATTAGTTAACTCAAAATTATAAAAATGAATTACACAGATGAGACAAATAATTTGTAGCAAATCTGTTGATTAAGCTATGAGCTGTAACACTTTGTAGAGACAAGCATTGTAATGGTAATCAAATTGTGAGTCAATTATATTGGTTTCCACATCAATCATGAATCAGTGGCTGCTGTGGAAGTTTATATTTTCTCCAGTAGATTTTTCTTATTTTAAATATTACTAATTTGAGATGAAAATCACATCATATACAATTAATCCAAGCAAATGTCTTTACCCTTTTACTGGGACTTTTACCAGTATTATTCTAATTATTTAGTATTATTTAATATTATCTAAAAAGGAGCCAGAATATCTTTCCTGTTCTTTTTCAAGAGCAGCATGTTTTAGTCTTTCCAAATTTTGTGCCCACTGGCTTGTTGGATGGGCTCCTGGGAATCCATGCCAATTGTGCTCTTACAAATTGAGGGCCCGTGTTTCCCATGCCAGGCTCTGCCTTAGGCACAGGTGGGCTTTGGCACAGCCAGTCCACAGTGGCCCTCACCACCTGGTGAGCAAGTCTGTTGGGTAGCTGGGAGGGTTGTGCCTCCATCGATTATGTATTTCCCTTTGAATCTGTAAACAGAAATCTCTTGTTGTTCAGTTTAGACCCTGCGTTACTGATGCTCATGCAAAGCTCCTGCCATGACAGTGTTATATTGTTGGCCATGTACAGGGCCAGTGTGAACGGTGTGCAGAGAGAACCAGTGAACATTTTCACTGGGATTAGACAGAAGCTTCTCTCTTCCATCTGTACATATGTATTAATCTCTCAATGACTTGATACAGCTTTTGGATGAATTAGATCCACTCCTATTCCATTACTCAGATGAGCACAAAGTGAAGCCTTCTGTGGTATACAGATGACATGGTTAACAACATAAGCTAAGAATATTTTTAATTACCTACAGGCTCAGCTGTCCAATCTCTGCCATCAATCAGTCCGAAAATACTATATCCTCGTTTTCTTGATATGCCATGTGTTTAAACTAATATAACTGGAGGTCTAAAATGGCAGATCTCAGTTTGGTGTCCAAGTTTGTATTTGGCTACTAATTTCTCTTAGGAGCATCAGCAACTCACAGTTCTTAACACTAGACCTGCTGAGGGTGTGTTTGTAAAGGCCCAAACTGAGTACTGTGGTTGTATTTGCTTTGAATACCATCTAATCTAAAAAGTGTGGATGAACTATAGGTGTCTGATTGCTCTTGGGTTTGCATGAGAGTGAACTTGGCCTTGTATGTCTTCACCTTCTCTCAGTACAGTCTAGGTAGCTTCCTTTGGGGAATATGTCCTTTTTATTCAGCTTTCTATAAAGGTTTATTTGCATGGCTAAGTTGTTGAAGCAGTTTCCCTGTATTTAATAAGCTACACAGAGCTACTAGTTTAACTGGGGCACACTACAAGAGAACATACACCCAAATTTATTGCCACCCACTGTGTAGTATTCTGAGCTGCTTGAGAGATTAAGGGGATTATATGAATATATGGTCCAGTCACTTCTCCAGAGAATCAAAAGGCAATTCCCTGGGTTTAGCAGGCCATTGGGAAATTCTTCTCTTTGTATCACATTGTGCCTCTTTAAAACATGTTTTAATTAAATTGCACCTTGGTGTATTAAAAAGAGGATGCATATGAGTTTTAATACACATTGTAATTCAGAAGATGGATCATTTTTGCAAACTAAATTAAAAGGTACAGGAACTATTCAGAGCAGCCATCTGTTACTATTTGAGACTTATAATTGGGGCAGTAACTTTTAATGTCACTGTCATATGTTGGAAAAGGAAGCATCAGGACATCTTCCGGAGATTCCACCTTCCTCTGTAATGCTTCCGTACGTCCAGTGTTAGAAATCCACTCGGCAAGACTTTGCTTTCAATTTTGAAAATATTTTTTTGTTTTTCTGATGCTGCTAGGTACAATGTCTCCTTGAACATGACAACCTTTAATTATTGTATTGCTTCTATTTTTGTACCTACCCCTCCGTAAGCCAGCTTTCAAATTTGAATCTGAGTTTATACTTCCAGATATTAATTTAGGTGTTGTAAAGACTTTACAGACTTAAAGACTTTACAGTTGGTTTTCAAAATCCATTTGCTTCAAGTAATTTAGTCATCAGTAGTTACTAATCTCGCCTCAGATTTACTTGTGCAGCTATTCATTCTCTGACAAATATTTTTGTGCTTACTATATACCTAGCACTCTGGTGACTTTTACTCTGTCCTCTTCTTCTGTCCTTATTATTTAGTGTTTGGAAATTAAAATGGTTTATATTTATACGCTGTTTTAGTTAAAGGAGAGCATGGCACTTGGCCATCAGTCACAGGAATACCCAATAAAGGTAGAAATCACCAAATATGTTTCATTCCCACTCATATTTAAAATGACATATTTAGGTACAGTTTTAATAAGTTTTATGTTCTTTTCATCAGAATTTATATTCTTTGAAGAAGGATCTTTAAAATGAGAATTAAATCAACCATGCATAAACCTTGACATGTTAAAGCATTCAAAAATAAGTTAAAAATGTATTTTAAAAATAGGACCATTTGATTTTGTTGACATTTAGCAAACAACCCATTATATTAGATATAATTGCTCCATGATATAGTAATTTTAAAGTTATGAATGATTTCCTCCAGGTCTCATGGCATAGTCCAAGTTTGCTATCTGTGTGATTAAGCTTGGCACATTCATACTGAATTAGTCCACAAACAACACATGTTTTCTTATTGTACCAACAGACTGGTCAGCATTTGGGTTAGTATTATTAAGTTTTCAAATCAATAGAAATATGACCAGAATGTCATATTCATTATTAAAGTAAAACTGCTTTTTAAGCCATTAGGATTATTTGCTTTTCTAAGAGCTCTATGTAGCAACTTGACCAGTCTAGAAATACCAACCATAATAGGATGAAGTAGAATAACTACATAATGAGGCTGAGTGCAGCTTTACAACCTCTTAAGCCAGAATATAGGAGTCCAGTTTGCCTTTATAACTGTTGTCCCGGTGGTAAAAGGTGTTAATGTGGCTGGTGAAATCTCTCAGTGGTGAATACATTTCTTGTTTTATGCAAACTTCCTCTCATACCTGTGAGGTTGCTCTGGAATTTGGCAAAATGTCTCAAAAATACAAAATAGCCTCTCTCCAATTCTAGTACATAGTACAGAGACTAGATGGGGTTTTAGGACTGCATAGGACAGAAGAGATTTTTTTTTTTTTTTTTTTTTTTGAGTCAGGGTCTCGCTTTGTAGTTCAGGCTGGCCCTGAGCTCACTATGCATCCCAGACAAGCCTGGAACTCAGCAATCCTCCTGTCTCTGCCTCCTGAGTGCTGGGATTACAGGCGTGAGCCACCACGCCTGGCACTGTGGTATGTGGTATTGATTGCTGGTGGTCGTGAGTCACCATGCCCTGCATTGTATGTGGTTACCAGGGCTTGAGCTCAGGACCTTGGGCTTGTGAGGCAGGCGCCAGAATAACTGAGCTAAATCTCCGGCCCCTAGGCCAGAAGAGAATTTAAACACAACCTCTGAAGATCCCCTCAGTTCTCAGAGTATGGTTTTGTGAGTTAATGGTTGTTTTACAATTGAGTCAGAAATAAGGAAGCATTTTTAAACCTCATGGGTGGTTGAACAGTAGACCGTGGGGAGGGCAGTCTGTTTCTAAGGCTGGAGTAACTCACCACATGTATTTAGTGTGGACATGGCATGGGCCAGAGTGCTCTGCTAAACACCCTGTGTGCTTGTCTGAGTCTGCCTGTCTGTCTGTCTCTCTTTTTTAGATCAGAAGTGTGAATGAGGTGCTCTGTATTGGATGCTTCTTGTCTCATTGGTTTACTTTAAACACCCTCTGTGTATATTGAGCCTGGCTCATTTTGGGTAGGCTTGTGAATTTAATGAGATCGTCGTGACGACCTTGATTGCCGAATGGAAAATGTCACCACTGCATGCCAGTTTGTTTAAATCATTTTTAACTACCCACCTGTGCTGCTAAGCCCCCATTGAAATTTTATTGTCTAATATGTTTTCCTGCAATACCAGCTCCTTAACTCTTTTGCTTAGGCAAATTAATCTGTGTGTTCTGTGGCCCTTTTAGCTTCTGTCGCTGTTCAAATAATGGCATCATCCTCTTAACTGGCAGAGTTGCAGGCCTTTCCTATTTTCAAAATAGTTTTGCAAAGCCATAAGGTAGTTTCTAAAGGGCAAAAACTATAATACTTTCAACTGTATTATATGGGAGATGTTGAATTTCTTTCCCCAGTATGCTGAATTGAATGTGATGAATGTGAAGAAGCATCTAAAACAGCAGTGGCTTTCTTGGTTTGTATGTATGTATGTATATAAATTTTAAAAAAATAATTTGAGTTAATTGGTACAGATAAGAGCATATCATAATCACATTCCTCACTGAGAATTTGTACCTGTACATAATATATCTTGATTCTTAATTTTCCCACTCTCTGTCCTTCCTTCAACACCCCCCCCCCTTGTATTTTTAAAATCGCTGTATGTCTGTTTGTGTTTCATGAGAATCTGGCTTTCTTTCTTTTTTTTTTGAGATAGGGTCTCACTTTGTAGTTCAGGCTGGCCCTGAGTTCACTATGTAGTCCAGACAAGCCTGGAACTCAGCAATCCTCCTGTCTCTGCCTCCTGAGTGCTGGGATTACAGGCGTGAGCCACCACACCTGGCGAGAATCTGTCTTTCTTGATGGAGCATTGGTGATCTGGGCCCATGACAGCAGTGGGGCTGCACTGTTTTAGATAGTGTTTACTTTTTCTGTTTTAATTCTGTTCTTTGTTGGTGACATTCCCCTGGGAGTTGAGAGGGAGTAGGAGTCACTGTGGAGTGAATTGGCAGTGTGGACCTGGGAGGCAGTGATAGGAAAGAAGAAATGGGAGAGGAACAGGAAGGCTGCTGAGCAGGCAGAAGGAGGTGGGTGTGATGCCTGGTACTGTCATTCTTGGCCACAGTGTGTACAGGTTGGACAGATGGAGGTGAGGAGATGCTTGTGTGGGAAGAAGAACCAGCACCATATGATTAGGGCTTGTGAGTCTGTACCTGGTTAGCACATGCGCTCTAGAGACATCCTGAAGTCAAACAACCTTGAATGAATTAATTTCCCTCTGTGGGCCTCAGGTTCTCCATTAATGAAACAAAGACAAAAACAGTATTATTACCTTTTAAACTTTTGTGAGATTAAATGAACTATTACAGTTTTTTAAAAGTTTTTTTAAAAATTGATTTTATTGGTGCATTTTATATTTACATTGTGATCACATTCAACATGAGAATTTGTACCAGTGCATGACACATCTTGATCTCCTTTTTAAAATAAGTTTAGAAAAGTGCCTCTTTAAAGCATAATATTCATATTTAATAACCATTAGTAGGAACAAGACTAGTAACTTGGGTGAATTAGAACAAAAAACATGAGTTGTGAGCCATTTCAGAAAGGAGCAGCTGGCTTAGAGCTATGCAAACAGCACTAAGTATATGTGAAACTTTATAGTTCTTCAAAGAAACTATGTACTTTCTTGAATGTCCTCTTTATTCTTGGAATGTCTTTTTTCTAGACATTGTTGTGGTTTTCAGGTCTCATCTCAAATATTATCTTCTTCGTGGATTCTTTCTGAACTCCCCTAAGTAGAATTACTTCCTATCGGGGTCACTCTTTCCTCACTACTTTAAGTGAAGTCTGGCAGCAGTCCGGAACACAGAAAAACCTGGTGGAAGGGCCTTGTTAGCAAAAGCTGCTCACATTGCAGTGGTCAGGAAATGGATGGAGCAGGAAGGACTCCTGAAGAGAGATACCCACAGGGTCAAGGCTGCAGGGTCCTCTTCCATCCAGCACCTCCTGACGGACAGCACAGTGAGCTAAGGCCCCTCTGAGTGCTTTAGGCTCCTGTGACATCTAGATATAACCCTAACACTTACTCTCTGCCTTGGGCTCGAATGGCATGTGTTCAATCTAGCTCTTATCTTACTGTAATGAGATTACCTTCCTGTCTTTCTGTATTCCGTCCTCATGGCCCATGACAGAGTCTCTCCATAATTTTAATAATCAATATATAGTCTGAGGATGTGAGCCAGGTGGGTGTCACTCGTGGTGAGGAAAATCATTGTGATCCTCATAATGTTCTTAAATTAGATTCTGCCCACTCCCCACTCCTTATTTTACCTTTTAATGTGATTGAAACTGATTTTAACCACTTAATAAATATTGTTTTATTTCCTGCCAAATGTTCAAGAAAACTGGTAAGCTGATCTGTGTGGTTTATGGGACAGAAAGTATTTATTTTTCCTTCTTTCTTGTTTTCTTTGTGTTTCCTTTTTTCCTATTTCCATCTTTTTTTTCATCCTCTTCTACCTTCTTCTACACCTTTCTCATTCTCCTTTCATGGGGTCAAGTTTATTTAAAAGTCTTACTTTCTGGCTTGTTCCTCTGGAGATTCATTTTCTTTTAGGATGGCTTTTCATTATTCATGAAATAGGTCACATTTCATGACATTTTAATTAATCACCAGTTGAGTAATTTCTATTTTAAACCTATACATGCTTGTAATATTACTCACTAGATCTATCATTGAATCAGTGCTTTATATTATAACAGATGGTGTCCTATAATCAAGAAAAAGCGTGAGTAATATTATGATGTCAAATTGAATATAATAGTCATATGTAAATTTGTAGGATCACCTATTAAGAAATATAAACCAGTTTATTATTTTTGATGGACTAATCATGTTTTTTTCTGATATCTTTATAGGTAATATGAGAAACCGTCTGTATTATCATGCTGTGTCTCCTAGTCTCAGGGGAAACAAAGTTTGAACATTTATAGGCTTTTATTCATAAATGTGTCTTTTAACTCTGTTTCCTCACTAAGGGTAAATTCAGCTCTAGAAAACAGGAAAGGGTTGTACTAACTCCCAACTGCTTTGGAAAATGATCATTGGCCTCCTACTGGGCAAATGGTTGTTGCAGGTGGAATCTATTTTGTTCACAGTGACCTCCATTTAAAAACGGAGATGAGATTAATTGACAAGGGGCCAAGGTTATTGACAGCTCTACAACTATTAGTACAGACAGTGTTAGCAGCACTCGTTGAGCTGCAAATACAGGTGCATTTTAGAGAAATATACCAGCATTCCTCCCTAGCAACTAGGTGTCTTCCAGAAATCTTCCCAATAAAGTCATTATTGATATTTTATTGATTTTACATTGCCAGCCAGTGTAGTGGCTCCTCAGGTAGAGGACTGTGCATCTCAGTTTGCATCCCAGTTTTACAGCTCTGCTAGCTGTGATTTAAGTTAAGTTGCTTAAATTCTCTGAGCCCCATTTCTTCATCTGTAAGACAAAGAAGGATGAGGTAATTGGCTTAACACTATGTTCTTTTTGTTTATTTGTTTGTTTGTTTGTTTTTGAGACAGGATCTCGCTTTGTAGTTCAGGCTGGCCCTGAGCTCACTATGTAGCCCAGGCAAGCCTTGAACTCAGCAATCCTCCTGTCTCTGCCTCCCAAGTGCTGGGATTACAGGCGTGAGCCACCATGCCTGGCTACACTATGTTCTTTTTAACCGTAACAGAAGTATTTGTGATGATAGTAAAGCTTGTGTCTATAAAATCATTTTGTTAATTAAGAAATTAGATTAAAAAAACCCTTAATTTACCTTTGAAATTCTTTCCAAAGTGTTATATTTTTAAATGGCAGGAATAGCAAGATTTAGTGTTTAAAGTCATTTTATAAATGACTATAAATGATTCTAATTGCTAAATTACTCTATTTCATTCAGAGGGCCATACGAATCCCTTTTAGAATATTGAGGTTGGTTAATTTTACTTTTGTACTAACTAGTACATGGAAGTACTGAAGAAAAGGGGTGGTCCTCTTGCACAGATCACTATGTCTGCTGTTGAAATTTCTGGAATAAAGCATCCAAGAGCCTCAAAAGCTACAGAAATAGAAATGGATTCATTTTCAGTATTGTAGATTCATTCCTTGCTTTGTTAGTGCTTTATGGACTTCAGGGCTTAAAAAAAAAATCATGGGATTATTCATGGAATTTGTTCACTTCATGTATAACAACAGTTTAGCTTTATCACACCTCTGGGGAAATTATTTTGCATTGGTAGAGGATTAAAAGACAGAACAATGCAAAATACTCAATGGGTTGAAAAAGTCTGGACTTTTATAGGGAAGATAGAAATATGTCTTCAGTAATAAAAGAAAACAAGTACAATGAAGTAATTATTGAAAGTGAGGAACAAGTCTTAACTGTGGTTTAGACTTGGGAGAGATTACTGCTAGTTGTGAAAATTGGCAAGTTGGTGAATGCTTCGTGTTGGTTTCTGAAGTTATGAATGGTCAGCATTTGAGGGAGAGCCCTTGCAGGCAGGGCGCTTGGGAATGGTACATATTTTTCTTCATTGCACTTGTTAAAAGGAACATGGTGGGAGAACATGAATAGAATAGAAAGCTAGAGTTAGGTCAGATTACACAAGATTCTGAGTTCTTCTCAAAGAATTTAAAGTTGATTCATGGGGAAACCATTAAGGGTTTTAGTGCAGCAAACACATCACGGTGCCTTAGGAAGATCAATCAGACAACAGCATATGAAGTAGCCAGAACAGTAGCAGGTGAAAACAGTAGCAGGATGACATTATTCATAGTTCACCCTCAAGTCAGTAAAAAGTGAGACAGTGGAAGTGGTAAGAAAATTTAAAAAGTAAGATTAGACTTGGGTGGTTAGATTTGGTAAAAATTAGCTGTTGCTGTCTTGTTTGTCAGGGCTGTGTGAGAGATAGCAAGGGCTTAGAGATGCTTTTCCAGAATTCCAGATTGAAGAGCAAAGGAGTGGTGGGGGGACTCTTCCCAAAAAGAGTTCAGTGAGCGAAGGCTGGTTGGAGCTGGGCAGAGGGGCAGTGGGAAGGAAATGAGGGCAACCTTGACCATCATGGGTGTTTTGGTGAAGAAGCAGCCTCCAGTGAGGGATGTTCCCAGCAGCAAATGAGACAGGAGGAAGACGGTGTAGGAAGGCAGCTCTTTAGCAGAGCATCTCAGTACATAGCCCTGGGAAATTTGATTAAAAGGCAGTATTTGATGAGGCAGTGAGTATAGATATTTTTTGACAGTGACTCCAAATGCTGTGAACACATTGAGGGAGTAATGGGGCTGAGTGGTTTCTTTTTAGCAAAGTAAGAGAGCTGTATGTATTTCCACTCCCAGGAAAGACAGGAGAAGAGGAACAATTTACAAGAGAGAATAATGTTCTGAAATATTGCTTCCATTTTCACAGCAAATGGAAATAAGATTCTTTAATGATGGTCAAGATGGAATTACTGGGTTAGCAATAAAGTCCCTAGTGAAAATTTTAGAATTTGTTCCCAGTTAGACTATATGCATGGAAGAAGTGATGAGATGCCTCCTGGGAAAAACCAGTGGATGTGAATTGATCTTGGAGCAGAGAAGCAAAGCAGCCATAGGATGTTTGAGTGTTTCTGGGCCAACAGTGAATTAGTTAACACCGAGTCGATTTCTTGGAAAAAGAATTTGCTTCCATCTTCATCAGATATTTCAGATACCCATCAAGGCCACCTGGCATATGAAACACTGTGTAACTGTTCAGCTTTGAGTTGGATTTGTATGGTTTATCCTTTCCACAGAGAAATTTGATTAGGATAATCTCTGAGTGGCTTGTTCATATATTTGATCCCCTATTGCTTTTTAGTGATCAGAATTAAAAACTTGAATTTTGTGAAAGTGTTTTGTTTACTTTTGGCTTGTGACTAGTGCCTGATCTAAAGTCACTACTGTAAGGATTTGTTCAGATTTTTCAAAGGACATTGTTTAGAAGCTGTAGGACTCAGTTAAAGAAACAGGCATTCCTTTTCTTTGAAAACCCTCCTAAATGTATTACAGAATATAATAATGAGAACAATTATACAATATGATTTGGTCTAAATGCTTTCCTGAGTTTCTTTGGGTCATCTGTTGTTTACTAGAATTCTTTGTTCATGGCTCATGAACAAAACCTAATGTAAACCTTAAGTAAGATTATTTTGCTTTCTTGGTCAAACTGAATATCTTTAATCTCACTTTATGTGTGCATTTATGACAAAGATATTGAGGAAGATTGACACTTAATTGTTTTTAACAATTTTACAAAATAGATTTTATAGTATTTTCTTCTGAAACTAGAGGTAACAATCCAATTTCTAGCAGAAAAACTTTCGTTGACACTGTTCTAAGCAAACAGATTTCTCTTAAGCTATGTTTTTCTGTAACTGTTGTAGAAGTTAGGGCCTGGCAATGACCAATAGTTAATTTTCCGTGCCTCACCCTTTCGAAACAAAGCAATTGTGGACTAGGGAAAGTTATTAATTAAAAGATACGTTGAGAAGTGTTTAAGTGCTATTTAATGAGTTTAATGAAATCTTCAATTTATGTTTTTAAACTAGTCTTTTGATTCTCACTTTTCACCTTGCTCACCATTACATTGCAAAAATGATTTCAGATCACAGGGTTCTCCTCTAGCCTCTAAATCAGGTGCCCCTTCCCAGCTGACCACAAACCAAACCATATAAATAATCCTGTTATAGTTTAGATCTTGAAGATCCCCAAAACTTCATGAGTTAAAAGCATGGTCTCCAGCCTGCTGTTATTAGAGCACAGTAGAAGTTCTAAAAGGTAAGTGGTAGTGGTGAGCATATGGCACGTGTGTCACAGATGGGTATTTCTTATCATTCAAGGCCCTAAAATGCTTACTTCAGTGAGGTAGAGGCTTATTGAGAAGTCTTTAGTAACTTGAAAGAGATTATGAGAACTCAGCCCCATTTTCATTCTCATTTGCTTTTTGCTTCTCCATGATATGCTGCCTTACCAGCACCAGAAGCTAGAATCATTTGGTCATGGAATGCCCAGAACTGTGAGCCAACATAAGCCTTTTTCTTTTTAAGTTCACTATCTCAGTATTTTGTTATAATCACAGAAAGCTAACAATTACATTCTCAAATGGCATCCCAACCTCAAGCCTGAATCTGCTTTCCTTCCCTACTTCTGCAATTCTGCTCAGTTCTCCTCTACTGTCAGTATATTTCTATTAGTTCCAAATAGTTCCTCCTGAAAATTTGGACAACTTGGTAAGAGTGGGCCACATACTTGGCCACAGGTGGCTCCCACATACTATTAAAACTGAGGCATAGCCTGTGTTACATGGAGTTTGTACTGTTGCTTTTCTTACACACAAATCACTGTGTGCATTTGGGTTGCCCACCTGTCTGCCTTAGACATTTCAGTTTGGGTCTTAGTTTGTATTGTGTAGTTCTTTTCAATCACTGAGGAATTAGACTTTATTTCCAGAGCCATTGTTAATTCCAGGTTGTAATTCCCTGTTGTAATCTTGTGCTATACTGTGTGTGTGTGTGTGTGTGTGTGTGTGTAGGAAGTGAGCACAGTGGAAGGGTGAAACGTCCTGGGTGGGGTGGGATTCATGGTAGCTTTATTACTAGGAGGAAAATAGTTGGGTAGAATTGTGGTTTCCAGGGGTATCACATCTAAATTTCCAGTGTAGAGACAAAAGAAACATCAAGAAATTAACAGCTGGTACAGTAATTTAGCAATTTACTTGTTTCTTTTTCCTCCCCTCCTCCATCCTTCCCTACCTTAGTCTCTTCCTTCTCTCTTTCCCTTCTATATTATTTGCTTTAGGTTTGTCTTGTTTTGTTGATATGGATTCTCTTTATGTAGTCCAGGCTGGCCTTGCACTTGCTGGGTAGCCCAAACTGTGGAAAGGAACAGACAAACAGACATGATAGACAAATGGAATGTGGCACAGACCTCCTAAACCATGAAGAAAGGCCATTCGGACTTCTGCCAGAAAGAAGGGCCCTGGGGGTATGATGCTAACTGATGAGCAAAACAGGCAAAAATGGCCTCTACTTTTGATCCTCCTGCCTCAGCCTCCCAAGTATTGAGATTACAAGTTTGCACCATCACACCTGGCTACTTTCTGTTTCTTCTCATGGCTTCACATTAAAAAAAAACACACACACAAAAAAAACCCCATTTTAAATGATGTAACCTTTATCTTTCTGCCATTCTATGCTCTATTTAGTTACTCTGTAAAATGACAGTATTACGAAACAGCTATAGAATATATAGAATGCGTGTGATGTAACTATCTTAAGTGTGCATTCAGTGGCAATAGGTACATTTACTACTGGATTATACACCTGTCATCACTCTTCAGCTCTTGAACTTCTCCCTTGTCCCAGACAGAAGCTCGGTGCTGGTGAGCCGACTCCTGCTAATGCCTGCTGAGCCCCTGCCTTCCTTCCCCTGCTAGGACTGTGACTGCTCTGAGTGCATCATACACGAAAGTGAAATTATATGGTGGTTGCCATTTTTGCCTGTTTTGCTCATCAGTTAGCATCATACCCGCAGGGCCCTTCTTTGTGGCAGAAGTCCGAATGGCCTTTCTTCGTGGTTTAGGAGGTCTGTGCCACATTCTGTTTGTCTATCATGTCTGTTTGTCTGTTCCTTTCCACTGTTTTGCTTTCACCTTCCAATCATTGTCATAGTACCGCTGCGGACACTGATACAAGTGCCCCGGTTGCTGCTTTGGATTTGGGGGATATATATATAAATGTGACTTCTTAGCCAGTCTCTTAAAATCTCTTCCAGCTAATGCACCAGCAAACATTTCTTTTGCTATCTAAATTGATATAGTTTTATTTCATTATTTTGCTGCTAGGAGACCAGTTACCCACCTGCCACTCTTTCTGATACCTGGAATAGAAAAGGGATGGTAAAAAAGAGAATTGAACAAAAACTAGAAATAAGGCTTTCGCACATGGGAAGGGCAACAAGAGCTGGGGGGACGGGGGGCCAAGAGGGGGAGGGGACAAGAATAACTAAGCTGTTTCATATATGTGCAGACTACCCATGATAGATGTCATCAATGCATGTGGCAAACATACACTAATAATGGTAAAAATTAAGTAGAAACACCAGGGCACTGTGCATGTTAAGAGCACACACACTACACCAACCCATGATCCATCTCAGGCCTCTCCTTCCAATATGCACAGGATTCCAGCACTTACAACTTCCCGTGAAATTTCTGGTTTTTCTCCTAGAGAGTCCCACCAAAGTTCTGCCGAGCGGTTTCCACA
>PVIC010032095.1:0-20911 GCA_004025085.1 Thryonomys swinderianus
AGGGAGGGAGGGAAACACCCTTTACTGTCCAGTTATGCAGGATCAACTGCAAAAAATACTTAGGACACACACATGGAGCTGTGCAACAGCAACCATCGGTCATTCATCTTAGCTGGGTTCTCCCTGCACCGAGGCATGACTCAAATGCAAGTGGACCCAGAAGCAAGGCAGTGAGGTCTGGAAGAAGGGCAGCCAATAGCAGGTGCCTTTCCACGCCAGCATCCACAGAAGGCTCAGAGGACATCCCTCTGGGGAAACCTAGAATCAATGGGAAATGCTGGTCTCAAGTCCTCCCACAGAAGCAGAGAGAAAGGATCTTACCCGATCCTTTCAGATGAGGGCTATTGGGACCCAGGACAGTGTCAGTCCCCAGCACTCCAGCCTGGTCCACCCCCACAGCAAGATCAATGAAGACAAACTTGTCCCTCTGCTTCAGGACACATCATGACACATGGACACTGGTGACGGTCCAAGAGCATGTCAGTGACTCTGACTCTACCCCGATCATGTTCACCAGTACACCAGCCTTCCTGTCCTTTCTTCCTAGGCTCAACAGCTAGGGTTCACCATTTAGGAAACACTGTCACATGCCTTATTAGCACACAGCAGTGGCAAAAGTAGATTCTGAAGGCAGTTGGCCATAGATGCTCCCATATGCTTTATGTGCTTTAAAAAAAAAAACACTGCCAACCAGTTTTTGTTTTCCAGTTTGAGCCCAGAGCAGACACAAGGATGCACACACTGTCCCCAGGAAGCCAGCCCAGGAGTGCAGGGGACACCAACACAGCACTCCAAGAGGGGAAACTAAACAAATAAACTCCAGTGGGTCCATGGGAGGGAACTCCACCCAGCAGTTACAACCAATGAAGTAGCCACACAGAGTGACACCAAGAGGATCCTAAGACTAGTAGTTAGGTGACAAGATCAAAGTGTAAAACGATACATACAGTGTGATATCATCTGTGTTGGGGAAAAAAATATCCAAACACACTAAATACAGAGCCATGTATCTCTGTGTGAACAGATACAAATATGTCTGTACACTTTCTAAAGATCAGGAATGATATACATCAAAATTGAGCCGGGCGTGGTGGCTCATGCCTGTAATCCCAGCACTCGGGAGGCAGACACAGGAGGATTGCTGAGTTTGAGGCTTGCCTGGGCTACATAGTGAACTCAGAGCCAGCCTGAACTACAAAGCGAGACCCTGTCTCAAAAAAAAAAAAAATTTACACCACGATGACCCTGGAGCAAAGGAAAGCCAGAGTTGGGGAGGGGGAGAGGAGGCTTTGGCTTGGTCAGTATTGTTTGAATTCTTCTAATAAGAATGTTTCCATACTATATGTGTAATTAAAAATAGATGAAAATGTTCTAAAGACAAAAAAGAAAAAGGCTTCGTGGTATAGCCACCAAAATACCAAAATATTTACAAGGTTTTTGTCTGAGTGCTGGGATTATGTGTGTTTTTAATTTTCTTCTGTTTGCTTATCTGTGTTTTAAATTCTTTTCTACAAAGAGCATGCATTGTTTTTGTAATAAGAGGAGGAAAAACATGAAGTAATTTTTAATTAAATATCCACCACCCCTGCCACCACCCTGGGCAGGGAACTATCATCTCTCCACAGTGCCCCTCCCAAGCAGCTCAGACTTTCTACCCAGGCTTCTTTCTGTGCAGCCTCTAGACCCCCAACACCCTCCCTGGCCTACATCTCTTCCCTCACCCAACAGCAAGCTTAAGACCTACACTGTCTGTTCCTGAGGGTCAGTGGAAACAAGATAAGACTGATTGGGAGCCATGGCCGATGGCCAAGTCCAAGGGCCAGACGTGGTCCAGGAGCCTGTGGGTCTTCCGGGAACATTGCTGGAACCCAAAGTCTGTCTGTTTCAAGAAACGTGCAAGATGCAAATCAGACACGTGAGCGGCGCCTGGGTAGAAGAGCCTCCCAGGGAGGCTCTGGGTGTCAGATTTTCCACTCTGTTTCTCTGAGCATGTTCTACACATCCCAGTGCTAAAAATAACTGTGGCATGCGCGGGGGGTGGGGGTGGGGTGGCCCCAAGTGACTGCCAGAGCCAGTGGTGCGGCTGGGCATGACAGCCTCCTTCATCTGGGCAGCTCAGACCCAACCACAGAGGTTGGGGCATTGGTCCCCACCACAACGACCTCTCTCTGTGGGACTCCCCAACTCTCCTGCCCTGAGCCTGGAAGCCCTTTCTACCCTAGGGACCCCAAGGACCCTGTGGACCGGTAGCCCTGGAAATCTCAAGATTACAAAGGGCAAAGGGCTCAACTCACCCACCTCTGGGAGACACAGTCACCCCTAAGTCCTGCAGGACATCAGAGAAAGTCCCCTGGGTCTAAAAACTGTCCTGGAATCTAATCAGATGGCCCACAGAGTTCACCAGTGGGGCAGCCCTGCCTTATGTGCACTTGGGATCTCAGCTGCTCTTGCAGCCAAAATCCAGTCCTGTGTTCTCCCCCAGGAAGAATAACCCAAGTCGCATCTGACTGCGCGCAGGCATGAACTGTGCACCAGTGGTATCTACCACCCAAGAGCCAGGGATGCTCATGAGAAGGCAAATGCCCTTCCCACCTCCTGGTGAACCTCCAAGCAAGTTGTCCTGTATGCCGTAGGATCATAATGCCTTTTCCTCCTGGATGTTCCTGTGCCCACTGCCTGCTGACCAGCCGTGGGGGTGTGTGTTTTCAAGCCCTGGGAAGGACTCCAGGAGATCTGACGGCTGCAGGTCATCTCCACCTCCCGGGGGCTTATTAAAGTTGAGGTTGGGGCCCAAGAGTCGAGTGTGGGAAGGAAACTCCTCAAATGCAGAGAGATACAGTGCACAGCCCAGGAGACCTGGCTTGGATGCCCTAGAGGAGCTGTTACCTAAGCTAAAAGGAGGAGGGCCACCGTCTGGATAGAAGCAAGGAGGCCTGAGGCAGCAGGAAATGCTGAGGACAAGGACCTTTGAGGGTCAGCTGAGGTTAAGTAGAAACACGGTTGAGAGCCACTGAGCGAATTGATTTGAATTCAGGCCACATTACATAAAAGTTCTAACAAAAGAGGATGTTAAAAAGTGATTTTGTAAAATGAAATGAGAGGGTATTATAAATACAGCTAAGACTGACAGGATAAAGAAAGCTAATAGTTCCTAAAACACTTGGCCCTGAGGTCCTGGAGTCTCAAAGCACCCCCTGCAGCTGAGGCCCTACAGAACTTGTGCCAGGAGCACAGTGGCCGCAGGTTTTGAGACATAAACTGGTGCTGGCTGTGGGCAGGGCAACCTGACTGGAGGAGACGGTGGCCGTGAGGGCACAAGAAGGCTAAGCCCAGTGAAGCAGGCAGCCCAAGAGAAGCAGCAAGGTCAGGGCTGGGACAGGTGCAGGGACAGTGCACACGAGCCCTGGAGCAGTTACAAGAGCCACAGCACAACCATGGGGACTACGTGTTCTCTCTTAGCCTCAGTGACCCCCATCCTCTTCAGAAGGAGTGCAGTCTCTCACAAGGTGGCTGGAGAACCCACAAGTATGGAGAGCTGGAAGAGGCAGAGTGCTTCCAACTCCACCCTCAGGTGCAGGAGTGGGAGCTGGAGGCAGAGTGGCCGCGTCAGGATAGAAGAACCCAGGAAAGCCCAGGAGAGATGGTTCTGCGTGTCTCAGACAGAACCTGGAACTCAGGATGGGAGAGTTGCTCCTCTTAAACTGTCTCTTTCTCCTGGCTGCCCGGCTTCTCCTCCTGGCTGTGAGAGTCTCAGAGGGGTAGAGAGAGAACATAGAGTGCAAGGCTGACCTTCCAGCCCACCTGGGCCATCCGGGAGCCATACGACCAGCCCCTTAACATCTCTGAGCCTCGTTTCTTCCTGTGAGAGGGAAGAGAAGGACGGTGCTTGTGCTGCACATGAGGCCCTCGCTGTGGGCCCAGGCCAGTTTCCACGTGGTGACAACAGCTCAGTGGGCCGGGCACAATCCCTGTCAGTGCCGACTTGCCTGGGATTAGCATGTATGTTCTTCTAAGATGTCCACAGCGCTGCTACCCTTCCAGTGGCTCTCTGCCACACAGCCATGAGGAGCATCCTGTGGCCTCTTGCCTCTGGGCGTGTCTGTGACACTTTGCCCAGTAGAAGCCATGGGAAGTGACACTGTAACAACCTGAGCCCCTTAACTAGCCAGACAGCTCTACTTCCTCTGTTCTGGGACCTCCCTGACATGTAAAAAGTGCCACCACCCTGGGGCCACAGTGCCAGGAAAGGCCCAAATCACTTGTAAGAGGCCCTGAAAGAAGAGATGCCGCATAGAAAAAGAAGCCAAGGACTGTGAAGGACCAGATATGTGTTTCCACGGCCTCCACCAGCCACACTACAGACCCCAGCACACAGCCAACCCTAGAACTGCCTGTCATAATAAACTGCGTGAAGCTTCTACATTTGGGGTGCGTGTTACCTTGCTAGAGACCAGACAGATGTCTCCCCACTCCACTGCCCACTTTAAGAAGGCCACCACAAAGAGAGGAGGAAGGAGAGAGAAGGCTGAAGGTGGGGCTGAGACTCCCAGGAGCCCGGGCACAGGGCACCTTCGGCCTCTGGGCATGGGGCAAGAGAGAACCCAACCTGGCCTTCACGCGTGAGTCAGAGCCAGCAGGAGCCCTGTGTACAAGGGACACAGACACTTGTCCCTGGGCTGCCCTTTCCTCTCCTGTTACATTAGGAGCCGGAGTCAGTGACACATGGGGTCTGCTCTGGCTGGGTCCCACTGTGGAGGACGTCACGGCCCTGGTGGGTCCAGCAGATCCACTGAGCTGGTGGGGCTGGATGGTGGAAAGCAGCACCTTGCTGGCCCTCAAGTAGCTGCACCACGGCTCTGAGGCCACTGGGCTCCAACCCCTGCCCAGCAGCAGGCCACCTGCCAGGATCTTTACAGGATGACCCTGTTTCACCCCCCCATCATCGAGAGAGGCAACAATTGCTATCACTGTACTTTTCAGGTGAGGAATCTAAGCTGAGAGATGTCACTTGACAAGGTCAAACCACAGAGCTGTGAGAATGAAGCCCAAATTTAAACCCAGGAACTGATTCTGGGGTCCCCCTCTCATCCACCATACCAAATCGTCACCAGTCACCCCGTGCTCTCCATACAACCCCAACTCTTCACCCATGCACCCACAGTAACACACATGTGCTGGGCCATAGGCTTTGAGCCTGAACCGACGGTGCAGGTGCACAGATACACTTTGCACGGCAACTTCTGCCCATGTGGAAAGCACACACGTGTGGTCCCATCCACACACCAACGCAATTCCACTGCACTGGCTTGGTCACCTGGGTCTCACCAGCACTCCCATGCATGCACACACACCCTGTGCCTCAGCTCCATACACTCACGTGTAGACAGACGCACCACACATCCTCCTCACACGCATCACACCCACAAACACTGCACCATGTTTAATGATACCCGGGAAATGAGACTCTTTTTTTTTTTTTTAAATAAAAGCTCTCAAATGCCAACAGATTCCAGTGTTAATTCAGTGCTTGTTTCCCCAGCAAAAGTCACCCAACAGTGCCACCTGCTGAAGGCTGGCTGTTCCTGACGCTCTCCCTGCTGCCCCTCCCACTCTGTCATCTGAGACCTTTCTTCAGTTCCCCGAAGTCCTCAGGGAACTGAGTGGAGGAAAGAGGTGACCCTGCGCAGTGGACAGAGGAGAGGAAGTGCTGCAGCCAAAAGACAGGGAAGGTGGGGGACACAGGGCAGAGACTGCAAGGAGGCAGAGGAGAGGTCGGGTGGGGGGCGAAGGAGGGGGCAGCCCCAGAGAGGCTCGGAAAGCAGGCCCGGAGGGGAAGCTGGCCATGTGGAAAGCAGAGAGGGCCAGGAACAGGGAGAGAGGAAAAGGAGCGCAGGAAGAAGCCAGCGGGCTGCAGTACAGCTGCGGGCGTGGCACGCGCCAGCCCTCAGGACCCACTCTTGGAACAAGCTCACCCCCTCTCTGTCCTCCCTTCCCTGGCAGAGCTGAGGCTCAGGATGGGGAAGCCTCAAGCCACGTCAGCAGCGTACATCAGGTGGCCCTCGCCCCTCCTGTTGTCTCCCCTATACATGCATACAAACACACGTACACACACAGTGCCAGCTGCTCCAGAAAAGCTACACACTGCGGGCTGGGCTCCTACATGAGCCACCTGGTCTGCCGGCCCAAGGCCACACAGGAGCCCCAAGGAGTTGGCCTGGAACTCCTGTGGCCCAGCACAGCCCTGTGGTCCCCACTAACAGAGGCCAGGATCCACAACCTCCTGGATGTCAGCGTGGCTTCGGAGGGAGGAAGGATTTGATAGAGGATCTTTAATCACGGGGCCCTGGGAGCTTCTGGGCTCAGTCTGGAGGCAGAGAAGGCAAGGATAAATCCTGGGAGGAAACCAGACCACTTCGTTGCCAGCACCTCCTCAGGAAGCGGGGCTGTCCTTCAGTGCTGCCACCTCAACCCCAGAGGGCACCAGAACCTCGACTCCCACGTTCCTCCCTGTGGGCACGGAGCACTTTGGGGTGGGGTCTGGGCAGAGTGGCCAGCTCCCCACAGCCAGAAGGAACTGAGCTCAGAAGTCCTAAGGATAAGCGCCTTGGTCCAGCCTTCATCCTGCCCTGTGGGGCCCGCACCCTGGTCTCTACTCCTCCCGAGGGGACCCTGCCTCGCACAGGAAAGCATCTGGTGTGGAAAGTCAGGGGCAACTGTCTTCCTGATGCAGCCTCCCTTAGACTCTGCCAGAGTCCCCAGGTGCCATCCTTTGCACCTTGGTAGAAAGGCCTGGCCCTCGCACCACAGAAGCTGGCTGACAACACCGCGCCCAGCAGGTGCTGGCTGGCATCTCATTTGCATATGGTTTGCATATACTTTGAGTTCTCAAAATACCAGGGAACCATCCCCATGCCCCCAAGCTATAACTTCTTGCCATTCACAGGCCCCAAAGACTCACTGGACGTTTCAGTGCCACGGACTTCCACTTGCCTAGACACAGAAGGGCTTTCAACTTTAAATCAGAGCAGATCTAAACACCACAAAATAGAAGACCCCCTCCAAGGACCTGCTCACCTCCTGACAGGCAAGATCGTGCACCTGCCCTGGAAATACCCTGCATGTCTCTCCAACAAGAGTGTGGTAGCGACTTACACTTATAATCGCAGCACTCAGGAGGCTGAGGCAGGAGGATTACAGTGAGTTCGAGGCCATCCTGAGCTCCATAGTGAGTTCAAGGCCATCCTGGGCTATATAACAAGACCCTGCATGTTAGCTTTTCAACCCCACCACCTCAGAGCGCAGTCCTTGCCTCTCAGGGGCTCCCAGTTCTTCTGTTCATCGACAAGCAGCCATCAAAGGAGAGATCCGTCCTATCACCAAGGCATATTGTCCAGTACTGTTTCCTGTTAGACAGTCAACTCATTGAGGGCAGGGACCCAGGGGATGCATTAGTCATGGCAATAGCTCCAGCTCTGAGCTCTGGAAAAATGGCTGTTCTATCAGTGTTTGATGAATGAATAAACAAGTGAATGAATTTATGTTTGCTGAGGGTCCTCCTGCAGGAACGTTCTGAGATTCTCATTCCTTGGTGGTCAGCCCCAGCTAGGTTAACAAGGGGCGGTATTATTCCTCCTAGTATTTTACAACTTGAAACAGAGTAGAGCAGAGAGTTCCCAAGCAGCCAGCTTTCTGTGGACAGGCTCTTGCATGCCAAAGCCCCAAGCAGGATCCAGCCCCCAGGTGGGACTTTCAGCCCACAGGTGACCAAGACGAAAGGCTTGAGACTGACACTAAGAAGCAAAGAACCAAGCAAGGAAATTTACCGTCAGATAATTGGCAGCTCTGGTGCACAGTCAAATGCAGTAAATTAAGTGTTTTCCCATAAATCAAGTTTATGATTTGCACTGGAGATGTAATTGTTAAAACTGTTCATTTTACCCACAAATAGCAGTTGAAAGAAACCAATTTAGGAGTGACAGATTGGTTTTGATTCTAAATGTAGTGCTAAAACAGTTAATTTTAATAACGTCCATTGGACAGGAGTCTGCTTGTTACTTAATATCACAGTCAACAATTTGAAAACTACGCATTCAGCCTGAGCTGCTTCCCATAAAAATTAATCCCATTTTCCCCCAAATGGAAGCATTTCTCAGCAGGAAGCAGCTCGTCCACACAGATGGGCCTTCCTTGCCCAGGGCTATGGCTCCACACACAGGGAAGGAAGCCACAGGAAGGTCAGGTGCAGGCTGACACAGAGGACAGGACCCGGAGGGGACCAAAGGGACCTCTACCAACACAGAACAGCCTCAGCGGCAAATAGGATCCCAGTCCCTGCTGTCCCTGCACACATCCAGGGTCAGCCTCACCCACTGCTGTGCCTCCTACCCCGAGTCATCGCCCAGCTCTGCCATCTGAAACAGTGTAGACATCCACTCAGCAATGCACGGCCCTCCTGCAGAGCCGCCTGGTCTGTATCTCTCCAGCAGCAGCTGTTTTCCCTGGGCTAAGCACATCCACACCCTCAGCACTGCCCACTCAAGGGACAGGGCAGGAGAAAAGGGGCCCAGGCACAGGAGGTGCCCATCAGATTATCTGGAATATGCAAAGCAGGCCGCCTTTTCCGAGTCACCCTCCTTCTCACCGGCCCAGGACACATGCCGGAATGTGTCACCACGCATCTGACTCTGTGGGGTGCAAACCTGGACTCACTATTTTTGTCATACACCAGCTTAAATCCTGAACATTTGATGGGAATCCATCTCCCAGGACTGGAAGTCCACTAAACCCTCAACAGGCTTCAGCTCTATTCCCCTAAGTCAGGGCTTCTCAAATGCTCCATGGATCCACACCACTGCCCAACTTAACCAGACTGGTAAGGCAAAGGAATCTGTATCTCTAGCAAGCTCTCAGGGACCTGGCACCATCACCCAGCAGACCTGAGTTTCAGCAGCACAAAGGTGGATGTACTGTTACCACCGCCCCCCAGCCTCTGCGGATGGAAAGCTGGGCTCAGAGAGACAGGAGCACTGAGAGCCCTGAACACACCAGCAGCATCAGCGCCAGCCTGGTCCTTCCCAGGACATCCTGCCCCCCTGGGACTTCCCACCAGGAAGACGTGCAGAGAAGCTCATCGACCAGGGTGCATTCAATTAATTTCAAGAGGCCTCAAAAAGGGACACTTTCGGGCCGGAGGGTTAGCTCAGTGGTTCCGGTGCCTGCCTCGCAAGCGCAAGGACCTGAGTTCGATCCCCGGTTACCACATATAATGCTGGGCGTGGTGGCTCACGCCTGTAATCCCAGCACTCGGGAGGCAGAGACAGGAGGATTGCTGAGTTCGCGGCGGCTTGCCTGGGCACCATAGTGAGCTCGGGGCCATAGTGAACTACAAAGCAAGACCCTGTCTTCAAAAAGCAACAAAAAAAAAAAAAAAAAAAAAAAAGGGACACTTTCCCCAATGAAGGAAAAGCCTGTTCATTTTCACGGCCACCACTTGGAGGAACACTTCTGGAACCTACACGAACGCCTATAGAGTCTATTACAAAGGGAAGCCTAAATCATATTTATGGCTCATACTGTACAGCAAATGTAGGTATTAAAATTGTTCCTTTTAAGTGATAAACATCCCCTGAAATGGTGCAATAGAGCCGCATCAGAGACTGTCTTTACCCCCAAAACAAACTGACTCAGGAAAGGCAGTAAATAGGAAATTTGCCTACAGTCCTCGTAACTGCTGTTTCCCATAAGGCAGGGAGGGAGGAGGCACTGCAGAGAAATCAGCACGCAGAGATGAAGTTTGCCTTCCACACCCTCCACTGCCGTCCTTGGCTCTGTCTTCCCTAAACATTCCTCCCCCCAGGAGCCACTGCTCCCCCTGTGGGGTAGGTGTTTTGTTTTCTCGCCTAGTTTCTGATCAAGAGGGCTCTGTTTTACTGTGCGTATCGCAATTATTGTGGTTTTGCTTTTGAGAGAAAAGTAATGGGAAAAAATAGTTAATCACCCATTCATAATCTCTTAAACATTATTTTTAAGCTGATAGTTGCAAAACAAAATGCAATCTTTCTAACATTTTCAAGTAATTACTTGTCATTTTCCTGGTTTTCATAATAAAAGGAAATTAGATTGGTGTAGAATGAAGGGGGACAAATTCCTGACTTTGAATTTTGGAAAGATGAAAAATAGACCTGAAGTAGATTTTGCCTGGGTTTTTGCAGCAAAGACCAAGCCAAGGCAAGTTATGGGATTGGAGGATGGGCTTCTCCTGACCCTTCCCACCTCATCCCCTAATATAATATGAGGTAAGGTCTAATTTTCTTATCAAGCCTGCTTTTCCCTATCTCTACATACCCCAACTCAGGAAGGCTCAATAAATGAGGAATCACAGTTGGAAATCAAAGCCAAGCATCCACATGAAAGGGTTAATTCAGGATGGATATTAGGTGGATGAGTGGATAGGTGGTGGGTGGATGTATAAATGGGTAGACAGAAGGATAGATGGATGAAATCCATAGGTGGATAGGGTGGTACAGATAGATAGGTGGGTGGGTGAATGGGTAGATGGATGGGTGGGTGGGATGGATAAACAGGAGGGATGGGTAGGATGAATGGATAGAACTTAACACTTTTTTTTGAGATTCTTCCATGCTGAGATGAGGCTTCTCAAATTCTCAGTGTGGAAAGACAAGTCTTTTCACTTCTAATCAATTTATTTTCTCAGGTGGTACAGATCAGTGGTAGAGAACTGAAGGCATGCATGCTGCAGAGGGTACGAAGAGCCCTCTCTGCCAGAGTGTGAGCCAAGTCACCCCAAGATTCATGAGCCAAGCCAGAATAACAGCTGTCTGCTCTAAACTAAAACTTTAGTATTCAGATTTAATCGCAGTGTAGGTCCTTTGTGATAAATAAGTGGGTTTAGTACTGTAGTTTGGGCACTCGTCTCCAACAGGTTGACCATCACTGGTGTAGACACTTTTGTAACTTAAGCTAAAATAACACAAGAATGTCAAGTGGCTGTATGTGTTTCTAATCTTGATCAAATTCTGCCATAGGCTCACTGGACCCACTGCTAACTTAGCACCCCACATATTATATCACCATTCCTGCAACCATGCTTTGAGATGGGCCACTTTTCAGACAGGAAACTGAGGCCCAGGAAGTGACAGAGCATTGCCCAACTCCCAAAGCTAATGCTTTTAGATCTAGGTTTTAAATACGGATCTGCTGGGCTCCAAGCCTTTGTATTTTCCTGACCCTAGGCACAAAAAGGGGGTCTTCAAGGGCTTCAAGTGGAGGGCTGCCCTTGTATCACTCCAATTCCCATCTGGCTTTTTATAACAACTCTTTCATAAGAACTAACCAGTGTCCCAAGAGAACTTAGTCTTCTCCAAAGACATGCCCCAGTGACCTAACCACTTCATGCAGATTCTACTATCTCTTCACTCCAAGCGGGAGGGGCCTTCCAACACTGAGGCCTTGGGGGACACACCCAACCACATCCAAACCATAGCACCTCCCAATTAGGATGCCTGGGAAGGCTTCTCCAAGGACTGCATTAAGAATAGGAAGGAGCCCCAGCACTCGGGAAGCAGAGACAGGAGGATTGCTGAGTTCGCGGCGGCTTGCCTGGGCTCCATAGTGAGCTCAGGGCCAGCCTGAACTACAAAGTGAGACTGTCTCAAAAAGCAAAAAAAAAAGAATAGGAAGGAGGGCCAGGCGTGGTGGCTCATGCCTGTCATCCCAGCACTTGGGAGGCAGAGACAGGAGGATTGCTGAGTTAGAGGCTTGCCTGGACTACACAGTGAGCTCAGGGCCAGCCTGAACTACAAAGCGAGACCCTGTCTCAAAAGAAAAAAAAAGAATAGGAAGGAGGGAAGGGGTTTGCTTGGTGGAACCCAAGATCCCACAGGACCAGAAGTGCCGAAGAGATGAAGGAGTCCAAGCTGGGTGGGAAGAGGGATGGGCCTCTGGCCCAAGGCTGGCCTGGGGGCTACTCCTCCAGGATAGCTGCTCAGGCAATGCCCCTGACCCAGAACAGAAGCTAAGAAAAATCATGGTCCAAGTACCTCAATCATCTAGATTTCTGGTCTTGAAGCCAAGAGCTGTGCTTGGCATTTAAAGAATGCAAATGTGCCAAAGACACTCCCACCAGGGTTGTTTCCTCCTTTAAAAGCCTTAAAAAGAGGACAGGAGTCAGAGGAACTCAGACTCAGCCTCCTCTCCTGCCATGCAGCTTCAGTAAGGCTCTGAGCACTGAAGCTGAGGGCACTGGCGGGGAGGGAGTTCACAGAGGCTAGGAGCAGATAAGAGGCCCTGCTGCCCCACAGGACCTCAAGGGAGCTGGGTTCCCCACAGATCTGAGGCCCACACACATCAGTTCCCTCTCTCTGCATCTCCTGGGGACCCAGGCAGCTCTGCATCCAGACTTTTCAGGAAGGGACAAGCTGTTGACTCCAAGGCCAGAAGGTCCTCCAGATAGAGGAGGCCTAGGCCATGGGGACCCAGAGGATCATGGGGAGCCACAAGACAGGACTAACTCAGCCAGGGAGGAGGACACCCCTGGAGTGAGCAAGAGAGGGTGTGATGTCCCAAGCAGACACCTGCAGACACACCCATGGCAGGCCCACCACAACCCTGAGTGAAAGCCTTTTTCCTTACCTTCTTCATGACGAGGAAGAGGCAGAGGAAGAGGTGGGGTTTACAGCTAGGGACCCATAGGCCCTATTCTGCTCCTTGCTTTATTCTGCTGAAAGTGCATCTTAGAATCTCTTTGTATCAGCACAAAGCCACCCACTCCAGTTCCTCCGGCAGCCACTGGGTAGGGAGTACAGCTCTTCCATCCTAGGCCAGCTCCTGGGCATTTCAGGGGCTTCTGGCTGCTGTTCCACACATTTCAGGCCAGCAGGGCTTCCATCTGTATCACTGCACTTTGTGAGCACTGTCATGGCCCTGGGACCCTGAGCCGAAGGTCATGGGCTTCCCAGGGGCTGATGGATGTGCCCAAAGGGCTCCTCACAGCTGACAGGTTGCAACCCTACCAAGCTGTGTTCAGGGGTTTGTGTACCCACCTCCAGGACACCCACTGGGGCCCTCCCTGATCCAAGCCCCACAGAGGAAAGGGTTGGGCTTGATTCCTGTGGAACACTCTGTTGTCACTATAGAAATACGTGACAGAGACCAGAGCCTTTCGAGGAGAACTGTCTACAGTCGGTTCCTTGCAATAAACAGTGCACATTTCTCTGGTCCCTACCGCATGCCCTGCTCTGATATGCAGAAGGCAGAGACCAGCCTAGGCTTCTCAAACCCAGAGGTTGCTGGGGGCAAACAGGCAACACAGACAAGAGATGTGGGCTCGATGAAGTGATGCTGGAGACAGTGGCCACAGCCCAGGGTCATTGGTAACTGCCGGGTTCCAAACACAAGAATCAGGAACTCTGTCTTACCCTGGATTTTTAGGTGAATTTATCCTGGCACACAGCAGAACCCTTGGCACTTAAGGCCTCTGTGTTTATTAAATGAATAACAGAAAGAACACACCATTCCCAAGCTCGTGTCCTGGAAGAGGGCCTATGCGGGCCGGCAGGAGATTTGCCCTGGAGGGGTGGCAGGGCTATGGTTTGCCAGCTTCACTACCGAAAAGCTAAGAGCTCCTGGAGCTTGGGGAGAAGGCAGCTCCTTGTGCTCCTGCCAGGCACAAATGGGCAGAAACGTATCCCCAGTGTAACTGAGCAGAGATGGTGCTTAAGAAGCAGGGATTAGGCCTGGAGAGTGTACCCGTGAGCATGTATTAATCCCACTCTCCAAGAAGGGTTAGTTAGGTGGCAGTGTGCTGATTATAAAGCAAGGTGGGTCTCTCATTTCCTGCCCTAGAACAAAGCAACCCTTCCAGCCTCCAGAATGAGCAATAAACATCTTTTCTTTAAAAAAGCATCATCCTATCCAAGCAACACTACACAGACCAGGGCACCATTTAGCAAGGAAACTTCAGGGTTCAAAATCAACTGCTTTCAGCAAACTCCTCCCCTCACCTCAACTGCCAACAACTGCACGACGACCTAAATTGGGGAAGCTAGAGACTCAACCACCAGATGGGGAGGATGCATCGTGCCATCTCCCTGCCCTTCACTGAGCTTCAACAGAGCTGGGGCTTTGGGCTTTTCTTACCTCTGATTACAGATCAACATCCAAAATCAACTATAGGAATGTGTAGTTCCATATTCCGGTACACAGTGGGCAGTGGTGTGCGGGCCCAGGCAGGGGCTGACCAATCATTCCCTGGCGTAATCACTGAAGGAGGCTCCTGGCAAAATGCAGGGACCTCTGGGATTAGCCGTGAAAGTGCAGCCAGAAGCCCTTGGAGTGGGGGGATCACAGGAGCTGGCAGGAGCTGCATAGATGGAGAGAACTGAGATGTAACCCAAAATGAAGGCACCAGGAGAAGGGAGCAAGTTCAACCGCCAGGAAGCTCGGTGTCCCCAGATAGTATTCTGGGCTCAGGGAGGCTCAGTTTCCCCATCCGTAAACAGCATATTTAGCATGACCATATCATTTATCATAGGAACCAGGAAATGTCTCTATGTTTGGATTAAACTACATGAAATTACAACTTGGTCCATCAAAAGCATTTGAATTCTAGCAATGTCAACTGATCCACCCACAGAATAGCGGCCCCTGGACGTCGGGTGTGCACCAGAAGGTCCCGCGCAAACCCAGAGGCTCGTGACCATGCGACTAGCAGCACAGAGCGCCACTCCCCCCGCCTGCCCCCCCCATCCCTCTGTCATTAGGCTGAGGTATAAAGATTAAGTTAATGGCGGGCGGAGAAAATCAGCTTTGTTGGCAAATTGTCTCTGATATTTATTTTGAACATTAAAACGAATCATTCCAACTAAAGAGGGCTGTAGTGCGCGGCCCATTAAAATGCATGCATTATGTATAACTCCCAGCTTCACCTCCAAGGATTATCACCCTAAAAAGCAAATACGGTTTTTAAAGCCCCTTGTTTACGACACCCCGTGACAGCTGATGAATGGCCGCCGTTTCCAGATCTGAAAGCTTAGTAACCCAAGCTAGAAAATTCAATCTTATTCTAATATAGGTGGGGGGGGGGGGTTGCAGCAAAACAGGAGCAGTACAGAGCTTCCCAAGTGGGATCCCAGCAGCGGGTCGTCACTGTCCGGACGAGTGATAAGCGTGGAGGTTTCTCCTTGGGCGTTGGATTCCTTTCCCCAGGCTACAGGCAAATTACGCTAAACAGAGCAGCTAAAACCAGCAGAGCTGTAGACACGTTCCCTTGAAACTCCGTGGTCTCTCAGATATCCGAAATCCAAGTGCCGCAGAGCCCCAGTCCCTCCAGAACCTTCTGGAGGGGAGAATGTGTCCCGGCCTCTCCCGCTGCAGGAGGCCCCTGCGCCACTGGGCTGAGACCACATCACGCCAGCCGCTGCTTCTGGCTTTGCACCACCTTCTTGCCTGCATGCCAGGACTCCTCTGTGTGTTAGGGACGCTTGTCAACGGATTTAGAGAGCAGCCGAATCCAGAATGATCTCACCCTAAAGTCTTCGGCTTCACTGAATGTACAGTGGTCTTTATTCCAGGCGGATGCCGGAACCACTGAGCTAAATCCCCAACAGTGGATTATTCCAAATGAGGTTCCAGGACTTCACAGCCAGGGAAGGGACATCCCCCAACCTTCCGCAAGACAGCCCCCCCTTCCCTCTCCCAGCATGTCCCCTCATTTTCTCAAGAAGGTCTTGCCACTACCAGACTGCAGATTCCCCCAGAACCTTGCCAGCTTCCTCATCTGGCCACCTCCTCACTGGTCTTCCACGCCTCCAACATGGTCCCCCTCGGAGCTCTCGCTTGTTCCCTCACCCTTAGATCACTTGCAAGCTTCCCATGCGTCTTCAAGGCATGTGCCACACTCCAGAGCTTTGTTAGTGGGTCTTCCTGTCTTTCCAACACTTCCATATCAGAAAACTGCTATGCCTGTCCCAAACTCTCCAGCAGTATTTGCAAAAACTCAGCAGCCTCACCCATGCCCCGCTCAACCCTGTGTGATGGGTCCCACCTCCCCATCTCAGCCTCTTCTCCTTGCTCTCCCTTACCACTTGCTGGGTTCCAGCCATAGCAGGGCTTTTCTTTCCTCCAGCATGCCCATTCCTGCCTGCCCCGGGGCCTTTGCACTAACAGCTTGCTCTGCTTGAAATGTTCTTCCTCCACCTATTCCCCATCTGGCGCATCGGCACCCGCTTGGAGTAGCCTCCTCTGATCCCCTTTCCAACACAGCCCCAGACCATCACTCTTACCCTCCTTTATTGTCTCAGTAGCAATAAGCGCTATCTAAATTGGTTTGTTATGGTTCAGTTTGACTTGGTTTT
The DNA here is from genome assembly GCA_004025085.1 of Thryonomys swinderianus. Lineage (NCBI taxonomy): Eukaryota > Metazoa > Chordata > Mammalia > Rodentia > Thryonomyidae > Thryonomys > Thryonomys swinderianus. The sequence continues at coordinate 16,374 of PVIC010032095.1, forward strand.
CATTCTGCTTTACTTTCTGATTTATACTCTGTCCTCTCAACTAAGTGAGCTTCCTGGGGACAGGGACCTTGCTGTATCCCCAAGCCCTAGGATGCTGCTTTGTCCCTCTACCATTTGCTGGATGGGCGAATGTTTGTCTTCTACATGTTCCATAGGCACCATAAGGGGAGGAAGTGCATGGGTCTGTGTCCCAGAGCCTGGCGCAGTCCCCAGAACAGGACAAGCCCTTAACGAACTCTCTCCTTGCAGCTGGCTCTGTGCTATGGGGTGAAGGAGTCACTTCCCAGAACAACTAATGTCGTGAGGGTCTCACACACACACACGCACGCACACCATTCATTCATTCATTCAACAAATGTTTGCCAAGTGCTGGACATGATCCAGACTCTATTATAGTCCTAACTGTGGCCCAGGGAGCCAGCCAGTGCAGTCCGCACCCTCAGGAAGCTGCCTGCCTGGGAGAGACACCCCTTCTTCCTGTGCCTCTCCTAAGCTGTCTCCAACCCAGGCAGCAAAGCCCAGCCCTTCCCTGGTTTGGGTTTCCAGGTCTGCCTGAAGTAAGAGCTGGGCCCCAGCCCTGGATGCCCTTGGCACAACTGAGTGCTGGAAACATTCTGTGGGGGGGTTCCCTAGCCTGGCCTGAGTCTCCCGTCCCTCTCCCCATCTCACCTCCAGACACACCCTGCTGTCCCCCTGCTGGCACCAGTGCCTGGCCCTGGACCTCAGAGAGACCTGAGCCCAATCCCATGACCATGGAAAAGGACCCACCTCGAAAGGCACCACCTAACCTCATCTGGGACCTGGAGACTGTCCTGTCTGCAAAGCAGGCATCGCAGGGACAGGGTGAGGGACGGGACACACGCCTAAAGACCCTGGCACTCCTGGCCTCTGAAGGATGCTCTTTCATCCCCCAGAATGGCTTCCTTCTTCCCCACTGACTTTCCAACTCCCATGCACCCCCAAGATCCAGCCCATCCTCTGTCCACACTGCACCTCTTGCCAGCCACCCAGTTTCCCTTCTGGCCACACATTTGGGTAATGATTGGCCGGTCCTCAGTTTCCCCCAGGGCCTGGTGCTGCTGGGCACACTGCCAGGGCTCAGCAAGGACTTCCTTTCTCATTTGTTTGCACCTGTCACTGCCAGGCCCTAGCCTAGGTTCTGAGGACACAGAAAAGATGAAGTCCCCCAGCCAGAGGCTGCCACTGTCTGGAAAGGCCACAGTCATTGTAACAAACACAGGTGCAGCCTGCAGGAAACTCTGAGGCCATCGCATCCCAGGGGAGCCCCTGCAGGCCTACCGGATGGAAGCATTCACCGAGTCAGTGCATTCTGGAAACACGCCCAGGGAATCAAGCCCCCGCTGGTACACCCTGTCCTAGCTACAACTTCCTCACAGGCAACCACAGGCTCTCTGGATCACAAAATTAGAAATATCTAACCCACCCCACACATGGGCTGGGCTGGGAGATTATTCCCTTCGGGGCCCCATGACACCTGTGGGAGGATTCATGGCTCATCCACTCCTCTCTTCCTATACTTGTTGGCAAAGTCTAGAATTTTATTGTTTAAAAGTTTTCCAAAACACTCAAAAGGCAGAACATTTGTCTTGAGAGCTCTCCCTTCCCCAGCATGAGGACTCTGGTTATGCACAGCTGATGTCACCTCGCTCCAGCGGAGGAGAGGAAGGTGAGGCAGGATGGGCAAGGGTGCCAGCCAGGAGTGCAGCCTCCTGGGCCTGGGGCACTGCCCTGGCTGCGGGTATGGGTGCATCCTCCGGGGACAGGGCAAGGGGTTGCCAATGGATAAAAGCAGCACCCAAGGGGAGGAGGAGAATTTCCTGCACACCGCGCTCTGTGGAAGCAGTCATTTAACTTCCTGATTGTGGACTAGGCTTCCAGCGGCGACACTGCCTTCGCCAGCTGCCCAGAAGGAGACCACTGGGCTGAGCTCTTAGCAGGGCCATCCCACCCTCCTGGGTCCCTTTGTGCCACATGTAGCAGTCGTGGGCTGTGATGGCTGTCCTTATCTAGTCACTTGCACTACAGTCATCACACTGGTCCCCTGGGACCCCCTAGATTCGAGGACATTCATACCACCCCCACTACCCCTGCAGGCCCAGCAGGCGCTCACTGGGACATGGCATGGTGCTGACCTGGCTGGAGCACCTCCTGCACGAGGAAGCCTCCATGACTGTTACAGGTACCATAAAGCTGCCTATGTCTCTCCCTCCCTGCAGACTTAAGATGTATGAACTATGATCAAAAACTACAGTGAATGTTTACATCACTTTTATCACAGTAAAAGACACATTGCCATTAATTCCACTTCCCCTCACTTCTTACACACTCATCTCATCCTTCTCGCCACTTTCTGCAGCAGCTCCGGAAGTCGTCTTTCATGGGCATCTAGTTGCACTGCTGTGGCTGCTTCGATGTCCTGCATTGATTCAAATTTTCCTTTCGTGGCCACTTTGACTTCAGGGAAGAGCCACAAGTTGTAAGTAAGAGGGAGGTGGACACTGATGTGTTTTTACAAGTCTGCCTTTCTATTCTGGATGGCACCTGGCATCAACATTCACTGTCACCAAGTGGTATCAATACATATCTGTTGTTTGTCTGTAATTGTGCAGTCAGAATCTGCCAATTTAGACTCAAGGGAGGAAGGCTGCCTGAATTATTTTTTTATCATACTTCACAAAGACACTCAGGAACAAGGACTCCAGAACTGTTTCAGAAAGAGGCAAGAATAACGGGAGAAATGTGTTCAAAGTGAGGGGAGGATTCTGACGGGCATTCACGGCACTGTATCTTTTCCTGGAACCAACTGTTTTTACTTCAGCACTCACTGTATATTTCAATCACACAGCACGTGTGTCTCCTTCTAAGCTCATTAGCTGTCTTCTCACATAGGACCCATGTGGTTACCTGCGCTGTGGGCTCCTAGGTGCAGCGACTTTGTTTTATTCACGGTTGAGTCCCCAGAGCCCAGCATATTGCCTGTCACCAAGTGGTATCAATACATATCTGTTGTTTGTCTGTAATTGAGCAGTCAGAATCTGCCAATTTAGACTCAAGGGAGGAAGGCTGCCTGAATTAGCACCACAGCTAAATTCTGGAGTGTCTAAAGAGGAATACAACTTGTCCCTTCTGTGCACAAGAAACAACACAAGAACACAGCCTTACATCAGGCCCCTGTCTAGAATCCTCTGCCAGCTCCTGTACTGGGAGAAATCCTGATCCATCCTCCATGCCCAGTGTAGAAACCTGCTGTGTTAATCAATTCTTATCACTGTGACCCAATTCCTAAGGAAAAAACTTAAAGGAGGAAAAGTTTACATGGCTCTTGATTTTGGAGGTATCAGCCCATTACACTGATGCCCATGGTAAGGCAGAAACATTTTGGTGGAAGGGAGAGAAGGTGCAGCAGAGAATAAGAGAAAGCCAAAGGAATAGGGCTGGGGACAAAACACCCCAGAGACTCACTTTTTCCAATTAGCACCACCTCCTAATAAGCCCACTGAGCTATGAACAAATCAATAGATCATTATGATCCAATGACCATCCATCCCCAAAGCCCATAAACTCTCCTTTGTGGGGTATTTTAAATCCAAACCATGGCATCTGCTTTATATCCTCCGGGCCAACTTATCATACCCTTCTTGGACCTTCAGAGAAACTGAGTCAGATTTCTACTATGGGGTTTATTGAGAACCCCCAAAAGATACAGAAGTCTTAGCCCCAAGACCTGTGAATGTGATCTTCTTTGGAACAGTGTCCTTGCAGATGGCCAAATCAAAAGGAGGTCATGGGGCCGGAGGGTTAGCTCAGTGGTTCCGGCGCCTGCCTCGCAAGCGCGAGGTCCTGAGTTCGATCCCCAGTAACCACGTATAATGCTGGGCGTGGAGACTCACACCCACCAACAATCAACACCGCATACCACAATGCCGGGTGTGGTGGCTCACGCCTGTAATCCCAGCACTCGGGAGGCAGAGACAGGAGGATTGCTGAGTTCGCGGCGGCTTGCCTGGGCACCATAGTGAGCTCAGGGCCAGCCTGAACTACAAAGCTAGACCCTGTCTCCAAAAAGCAAAAAAAAAAAGGAGGTCATGAGGGTGAGGCCTGACCCAGGAGGACTGGTCTATATAAAAAGAGGAAATTTGACCACATAGAGGAAAGACAGTGTGAAAACATGGGAGATGGCCGTCTACAAGGGAAGGGACACCCAAGGCCCCGAGGAGCTGGGGGACTGAGACGCTGGACAGATTCTCCCTCAAAGCTCCCAGGCAGAACTAGCCCTGACTGCAAATTTCCAGGCTCCAGAAGCAGAAGACAATGCATGCAGCTGTTTGTTTGACCTGCCAGTTGGAGGGAGGCTTTGCTAGGCAGCCTTAGCAAACACAAAAGAAAGGTCCTGCTGCTACAGGTTCTGTCTAGCTGTACCCTTCCCACCCCCCAAGCCTCTGATGCACAAAGGTGGGGCTTCTGGAAGGTGACTGGGCTACGGGCAGGTAGAGATGCCTTGCTGTTAAGAGTTGGAG
>PVIC010032096.1:0-20778 GCA_004025085.1 Thryonomys swinderianus
GCAAGGTCCTGAGTTCGATCCCCGGTAACCACATACAATGCTGGGCATGGAGACTCACGCCCACCAGGAATCAATACCACATACCAGTGTGGGGCATGGTGGCTCACACCTGTAATCCCAGCACTCTGGAGGCAGACAGATGAGAGGAAAGCTGAGTTTCAGGCTTGCCTGGGCTACATAGAGAGCTCAGGGCCAGCTTGAACTACAAAGCGAGACCCTGTCTTAAAAAAAAAAAAAAGCAGCTGGTAAAATTCAAATCGTTGCCTTTTGAGATCTAACAATATCTTTGAATAGTTTTTAGATTGAGTTTTCACACTTCTTTGCCTTTTCCTGAGACAAGATCTTGCTATGTACTTTAGTCTCACCGTGGACTCAGTATACATACAGCTCAGGCCACCCTTGAACACATGACAATCATCCTGCCTCTGCCTCCAGAGTGCTGGGATTGCAGATATGTCCCACCACACTGGCTGGCTCTCCCTTCTTATTTCTAAATCTTTTTTGTTTGTTTGTTTCCCTTCTGCATACACTGGCCTGATCTAGCTATTGCCACTTGATACCATGGCCCAACTAATGAAAGGCCAAAAGAATGAAATATGAGTTAAGAAATAATGTTTATTTTCTCCTAGGTAAGCAGAACACTTCCTTTCCCAGTTTCATCTACTGAAGTGTAGAGGCTAAATTTATTAGTTTGCTAGTGCTTGCAAAAATACAGCCCTGTCACAGTTCTGCCTTCAAACAGAAACTAATGCCACCTGATATGTGACCATCAGCAGGAAGTGGGCCCTGGTGACCAAGTAAGTGATTTAAATGTCATCTCTCTTGGGCAAAAGAACTCAGAAGGCTGGCCACATCTTCAGCAGATACTGCTCCTTATCTAAGCTCAGTAGACTGCTCCGCAACATTCGGATTCCACAGTGTCAGTCTAAACAAACAAAACTTCTGTATTTGTGGTTATAAGTGCACATTGATACATAGCTGTTATCTTTGTGAAGGGCACTTGGGTTTCACAGGGCTTTCTATATGGGGATAATTCATATTTTCAGAAATTATGAAACTTTCAGAAAAGCTGAGCAAACTCATTATTCTTACAAAGTGATCTCTACCAGAGGCCTTTATTATTACTTAACACATTAAGCATTAAAACCAATAGCGAGTCCTCACAAAAGTACAAGCACACAGACAGTTGCTCAGAACATATTTTACCTCTTTACCATGGTACACAGTGTAAACAACATCAAGATGTATCCATCAATCCCACTACCTTTCCCCATTTACTTCTCTTTAAGACAGAACAAGATTGGACATGCTACTGGGAAACAGCTTATGCATATGTCATTAAAAATGTGCTATTATATGACCAGCTCTTTTGTTACGCATATTCAGGATTACTTCAAAGAAGCTTTGTATCTGTTCTTGTAGATCAAAGTTACCACCTACCTTGGTGTGATTTCTGCATTAGGCACTGTCGAAGCCAAGTGCAGCAAAACAGTTTGTGGAAAACAACAGTGGAAGCAATTTACGTTGGCTAATGTGCCTAACAATATCAGAGAGTTACAAGCCTAGGTTTGACTGGACCAAAGACTGAAAATCTTCATTTTTCTTTATTTTAAGGTAAGATTTTTTTGTCTCATGAATAGGAGCAATGATTGTTGCCAATTCTAGGCTTGCATCACCCTCAGAGCTGCAGATGCCACTGGAAAGTTGACTTTTGGATTTTCTAATTGATTTCCTATATCCATGGCCATCCTTCCCCAACCATTGATCTGCACAGACCCAGCTTCTGACCACTCAGGTCCTAAGGACTTTTAGCAGAAAAACTGTAACAAAAGTCCAAACCTCAGCTTTTATCTGGCCTGCTCTGTCTCAGAGCAGCTCCGGTGTGGAAGGACGCAGGAAATGGCGCCAGGCTCCTCTCAGACCTCGGTCGCCTCAGCACAGCTCCGTGTATATAGGGGGTGGGGGATTGTGGGTGGGTAGGGATGTGGGTAAAAATGAGAATTAACTTGTGTCATGTACTGGTACAAATTCCCCAATATTGTGTGTGATTGTGAGCTGTATATAAAATGTACCAATAAAGAATTCAATTTTAAAAAAAAAATCCAAACCTGCTAAAGAGACAAACTTTGCCTTGTGTAAGCCACAACAATTCACTCCGTTTTGAAGAACTTCATGATTACTAAGGAGAAAAGCATCACTGTTTTTTATTTCTCTTAAATTGCGAGTTTCTGAGACATCTGATCCATTCTTTGCCTTGAGTAATGTCAGGTGCTATGTTTACACGTGGGTGTCGGCTCCTGGCAGGACTGAATCACATTCGCAGCAACATCATTTCATGGCATCGAATGAACTTGTCGAATTTTTAATGGAAAAACAACAAAAACGTCAGTTGTCCTTCACAGCCAAGGTTTCTGGAGAAGGACTAAGTAATCCTTAAGCCCACTTCTCAGTAACACCATCCTTCACCATGAGGCTAATCAGTCCGGAGACTGTGCAATCGTCTTGACTCACATCAGCTACAGAGGGACACCACAGAGGAGCGGAGAAAGGAAAGGAAGACAGGGGTAAGAGAAGAGGGGAGGGCGGAAAAGCAAGGAAAGGAAGAGCAAAGAGATCAAAGCATATAAGCCTACGGTAACAATCGGGTGTGCAAGAAAGCTCTCACTGAAGTGTGTTTCCTGGCAACCTGGTACTGATGCTGCTCCCCCGTCTCCGGGGCTGAAGGGTGATGTGTTATTGCTCAGCAGTTCACCTCTTTCCACTCCAGAGCTGTGCGAAAGACCAGGATCAAAATACCACCCAGACTTCCGGGAGGCTCACCCGGTCACCTTCGGTCCACCCTGCAGCCTACTGAGATCCCTGCGCCTGTCCTAGTCCCCATGGTCGCTGCAAGAGAGCTGCTTTGCTGTTTTCTTTTGAGGTCTGAGGATGTGACTCCGTGAAAAATGGGGACCTGAGACATGGCGCGCATTTCTCTCTTAGATCTTCCCACTACCCCAAGGACAGCAGGACTCCTGAGCATAGGACCCTTCTCTCCTCGGGATCCACAAGTTTCCTGGTCACGCTCATGTCTCCAGGGCTTCTCTGAAGACTCAGTTTATCTCTGACTTACGTGCCTACTCCAAACCCTCCACATTTTGACACTAGCATAATCCTTTGTGGCTTTACATTCCTGAAAAAAAACAAAGCTGAACAAAACTGAAAGAACATCTTAAAGATTGTGCTTTCTACGAAATATGTGGCAAACATCCAGAGGGTCAAAGCTGAACAGCACAACCACAACTTTTACGGGAGGAGTGGAAAGTGGAAGAAAAATATCACGCTTGAATTTTTCCTGCTAGATCGTTGGCCCCCTTTCACCAGAAGGAAGAGAAAAGGGAGAAAGGAAGGAAGACAAACCTCAGGTGTCTACTGCCCACTTGTACTTGTGAATGTGAAACCTGGACACTCTCCACTCATGCTTTTTTGGAGACGTAACTCATCACATGATTCAATTTTAAGCATTCTAGAGAAAAGAGATAGGCCCCGAATTAAAGCAATTGATTTTATTACTCTTCTAGTTGTTTCATTTCTTCAGTTTCATGACAGTTTAGGCATAGTCTTGGATTTCCCACACAAAAAAAAACACTGGTTTTAACCCACCAATGATCTGTTAAAAAGAGATTTAGATCCATAAGTTTGCTTATAATTAAACTATAAGTTTGGTTATAATTAACCCAAATATACCTTAGTATTCAAAACTGAAAACTCCACAATCTGTGTGTCCTGTGCTTTTACTTTGTATGTTCAAAGGCCTGGAAAACTCCCAGAAAGCACACAGATCAGCTAACATTCCAATACTCCTGGAAGAAACAGCACAAAGTAACACGACAGAAGAATTCTTAGCTGTTTCCATGTGTTCCAGTACCAGGGCTTGAACCCAGGGCCTTCACATCCTCATCCTCTGCATTCTCCTCCTCCCCCCTCCTCCTCTTCTTCTTCTAGACACTGGTTCACTCCATCACTGAATTGTTTCAACCGACCTCAAACTTGTGATCTTCCTGCCTCAGCCTTCCAGGTTGCTGAGAGTACAGGCGGGCACTTCCAAGCCTTCCCACTCCTTCGCTCTTGATGACATAGCCCTGGTTGGTCACCACATTTCTGACCCCTCGGTGCTTCGGACAGCACCCTGAGCACATTTATCAGGGTCTGGCATGTTTCAAGGCCTGAGAGGGAGAACACGCAGCTACACGGTCCCAGAGCATCCGGGTGTTTTGGTTTCTCCATCAGTGCAGAGAGAGAAACGGAGGGGAAGTGGAAAGCCTGAACTCTTTCTTAGCTGGCCCTTCTCCAAAAGATGGGCAACATAATCGGATTTCAACCATTGGTAATGAAAATGTAAAATAACATAGCCATAGCTGCTGTGAAATCAACTAACAGTTCGTAAAATGTTAAACATAAACATCTTTACAACTCAGCATTTCACTTCACTCTACTACAGAGAAATTAAAATTTTCCCATAAAAAACACTTTAACATAAAAGCTAGTAACATCATCACTCAAAATAAAATAGAGTGCTAATCATCTAGTGAATGGGTAAAGAAGTGAACATATCCACACATTAGGCAACTATTTGCCAATTAAAGAGAATGAAATAAATATACCACAGCCTGCAAACCCCCAAAACCATTAAGAGAAGAGGTTGCTTTTGTTCTGCGTAATCACACTGAAAGCACAATCTCTGAAGTGCACGAGCCCACAGTATTGTCAACTAGTCACCAGTGCTTCATTTCCCTCTGATAGTAGAAATATTTCCAAATACTTATCCATAGAAGGGCCGGAGACTTAACTCAGTGGTTCCGGTGTCTGCCTAGCAAGCACAAGGTCCCTGGTTCGATCCCCGGAAACTACATACAACAATGCCAGGTGTGGTGACTCGTGGCCACCAGCAGTCAGTACCACATAGCTCAGTGCTGATCGTGGTGGCTCACGCCTGTCATCCCAGCACTCGGGAGGCAGAAGCAGGAGGACTGCTGAGTTCGAGGCTTGCCTGGGCTACATAGTGAGCTCAGGGCCAGCCTGAACGACAAAGCAAAACCCCTCTCAGGGATACCAGCAGCCGTCCTCCTGGTGATCTGTACGATGCCCACTGCCTTTGGCTTCTTCACAGCTTTGACACCTACTGACTCGTGTCCAGGACGCTCTTTCCTAAGAGCTTCTTTCCATCGCTCCCCAAACCCCTGCTCTCGCCCATCACGGGGGGCCTCGTGGCTGTGTCCACCAGCTTCTTTTCTGTTTCCCTGAACGTTGGGTCAGCGGCTTCTCGGATCCCAGTGCCTAGGACGGCGTGTGGCACTAGGGCCCTCTTCGGCCAGCGTTGGTGCGGTAGAGACGAGTCCTGGCCCCATTCTAGTCTCTCCCTGCTGGAATCATTTGGGGACCACTCCGTTTTTTCAGTCCTAATTTACCTGTTCTCTATTTAAAGACAAAACTTTTTAAGTTTAGATTCTCAAATTATACCACATTGACTTTTCTGAATTATTGTTCTTATTCCAGTTTCTTCTCCCAGTTTTGATTTTGTTTTGCTCTGGTTTTGGTTCTAAACTTAGTGACTGGCCTCAGACATGGAAACCGCGGCTTCATCACCCGGCCCGCCCCGCACTGTCCGACCGTGCGACCGTCCGTCTGGTCGACGCGTCTCAAGGTGCCGAAAAACGTGGTCTCACGACTGTGACCTTCGCTGGCCAGGGAAACACGGCAGATTTAACTTCTGGAGACTGTGCTGGTTTCATTTCCGTTGCTGCTGCCTGGGCCGTCAGCCGCCACGGTACAGAAAGGGAAACTGAGCCAACAGCCAAGCAGCCTAGCGCTTTATGGACTTGGACAAGCCCTTCTAAGCCCTGTGCACCTCCGGGCCACTGCACGGATTCCCTGCAGCCGGGACTATGGCCCCCGGGTCATGCAGGGAGTCGCAGCAGGGCTTCTGAGCAGCCTGTTGCAAAGAGGAGGAGACAGGAACGACAGCGAGAGGCCTTGGCCCCCGGGAGCCCGCGGTGCTGTGTGCCCGAGCCGGCCGCCCTCCGCAGAGGGCGCACCTGTCCTCCCTCCCTCGCTGATGGAGCCTATCCCAGCAGGCCCCCACCCACAGCCGCGGCAGCATTTTCCTTCTCTGGTAAAGGGGGCAGAAGTTTAATCTGACTCTTCACAATGTACCCTCTTATCCAAACATCTTTTCTTTGGGGTGGTCAGATTTAGGGCTTCTTATCTCCCCCTTTCTCTTAGATGACTTCCAAATGCTGAAGGGAACTGCTAATCGTTTTACCACGAAGATATCAACAAGCCTCCTGGCATCCGTGGCCTGCTTATGCACCGCCCATGGGCACCGCCCATGAACAGAAGCCACAGTTTCACTCTGGAAAATCTCAGCTTCTCCTTCCTTGCTGGTCCGGGTCACGGCTCTGCTCGCATTAGCACCACTGTGCGCTAAGAATCTACCCGCCCAGCACGCGGGCTGTGGCCGGCCGTCTTTCCGTCTCCTCCCCCGGGTCTTCCTGAGCGCAGGAGACTCGGGCAGGCCACGGGTCCTCGCTGTTGCTCAGAGCCGCTGGGTTCCTGGGTCCTCGGGCCGCTTCTCCCCTCCCTCCCCCAGGGAGGCTCATTCCGCATCCAGGTTCTGCGCTGCGCAAGTCCCGTCTCCGCCCTGAGGCGTTTCCTGCCTGGCGCTCGGGCTCTCCCAGCCTCGTCGTCCTCCCGAGTCTGTCACAGCTGGTCCCGAAGTCTTGTCTGGGAAGACTCCGAGCCCATTTGGGTCTAACTCAACCACGAAGCACCATTTTCCGCTGGATCTTAAATGTGGGGTGTTGGGGTGGCTTCGGAGACACCCTCACGGCCCTCGGCGTGACCCGGGCCGCTCTGCCCGCGCATCTGAGCCCATCAGGACGGCCCCGTGAGTCCCAGAGCCCGTAGGGGCCCGAGACAGTCCCGGGCTGGGGGAAGCGTCTACTGACCGAGCGGGCGAAGCTGAGCTGGGGCGCCGGGACCACTGAGCTCCGCCTTGCAAAGCACAGCAGACGCGGCACACGGAGGAGAATGTGCGATCTCAGCTTCCCTAAGGGCAGAGGCAGCTTAAAGCAGATTCTTGCTGCATGTACTCTGGGTAAAACATTGTGCGTTTCTTTGGGAAAATCTCTTTTTCCTGTGATAACTGACATTCTCCTGGTCTGATACCGTGCGTACGGGAATTCCGAGTCGGAGAGCACTGTCCTGCAGACCAGAAGCAAGCTCCCCACGCCGCTCGCATCATCCCACGGGGCCGCACCTCCGTGGGCGCTGAGGACGAAAAAGAAACTTTGTTGACTAATGCTCCTCTTGAAAGAAAAATAGACCACATAGTAATTATCTTCTCCCTTTTAAAAATGGAACAACAGCTACCCTTTTAGATGCATAGCGCCTACAGGGTTCAAAAGATTCTCAAAGCAACTTAAAAATGTATTAAAATCCGAACCAGAAATGAAATGTAGTGTTGTAGAGGTATTAAATGAGACATGGGAGAAGAGATTTTCAGCTGTGAAATCTAGCAATAACATATTTAATGAACGTTTAGTATGTGCTGAGAGATGTTCTAAATATTTCATGTTCGCAGCTTACTTAATTACCCGTGCAAATCTATGAGGTTACTATTACCATCCTTTCCACCTGTTATACAGATAAACAAGCAACTATAAAGCAATGAAGCCACTTTCTTAGGTCACAGAGATGAACCTTGGTAGCTTGAGTTTACTGTCAATACCACATTATGTAAGCACATAACCATAGCATATATAAATATGCTTATGCATATATATATATGTCTATGCTTCATCATGAACTGAACAAATCCAGCTCCCTTGTTAACTGTAGTTATTCAATGTATTTGGAAATGAAAATTTATGATTGAGATATGTTTTCTGTGATGTGGAAAGCAGAAAGGTTTCAGGAGGAAAATAACCTGATTCTCAAGGACTTAAACTATTCCCTAAGTGGGTCCGCATGTCCAGAGCAGAGGTCACATATATGTCCAGATTCGAAAATTATAGACTACCACTGTAGCTGGGCTTACTCCTCCCAACAAATGACTCTTTATGAAAGAAACTTAAAATTCAGTTTCATTGAAATGCTATTTCTCCACTTTAATTTTGTCAATTGAGTCAGATGGAATAAATATGCACGAAGCCTAGCCTCGAGGGTGCCGTTTATTAGGTCTGCCGTAGGCATCTCCTCGAAGAAGAGAGGAAGCGTGATCTCCCCCTTGTGCGGCTTCGGAAACAGCCCCAGGGAGGTGAAAGGTATTGTTCAGGTCACTCAGTTGCGAAGTTTGTGATTCTGATCCAAATCAAGAGTTTCTCTTCCACCTCCACATCTGGAATATTGTAGCACCTTGCCATCTGTAGACTATTTTCATGCACACTTGTTATGTCTTCTTACAGTGCCCCCAGGGCAGGATGGTGTATGACATTTAAGAACATAGTCTTCAAAATCGCAGTGCCTTGGTTCAAATTCTGACTCTCGTACTTACTGTGTGACACAGCCATGTGGTGCTCCTGTTTCCAAATCTCTAAACCAGGACCAAAGGAATATCTATCTCCCAGGGAATGGGTAAGTCTATAAAGAAAACATCTGGGGCCTTCCCCCAATGAGCTCTTTATATTAGGTCCATGTTCATGCTTACACCGCGAAAGCCTCACTCTGTCTGCTTTATATACAGAAGAGCTACGGCTTCACGTTAAATGACTTTGCCTATTAAGCTGGAATCCAAACTAAGTCCACTGACTCACAGTCTGTTTCCTTCTCACTGCACCAGCTTGTATTATGTACAAATCTAGCCTTTGCTGAATTTTATTCAAGTTGGAGAATTACAGAAAGGGGTTCTAAATCAGATGTCCATCTGTGGACTTCAGAGCTTCTCCGAGCCCTCTAAAACGATGCGAAAAAATGTGCCTCTGCTTGTCATTCTTGCGAGGAGTGTGTGGCTGTGATACAGTTCAGGAAAGAGATCCCTCGCCCATACAGGTGAGGACCCCTGATTTCTAAGTAATAGGACATACAGGATTCCAGACTTGGGAGCTACCTGTTTTAGATCCAGGTCTAACACTCAGTAACTTTGCGACCCTGCACAAGATGCTTAAATTCTCTGGAACTTTATTTTCTCAACTATGAAAGAAGGATGGTAATTTTTTTATTTGAATCTTTTTTGATACATTATATACACACATCATGATCACACACAACACTGAGAATTTGTACTAGCATATGACACAATTGAATTCTCATTTTTTCCCATTCTGCCACCCACCCTACAGCCCCCACCCCTAGATACATAAGCTTTGTTTCCCTTTTTTTATTACCATCACATTTTTTTCTTCCTCTTATTACTTACCCATACACCCCATTTCCCTTTGAATATTTTCTAGTTCACAATATCTACCATATATTCTAGAGCTCATTTACATCTTCAGTTTCTCGTACCAGAGAAAATATATGATATTTACAGATCTGTGGCCTTAAGTATGTCCTGAAGGTACATCCATTTGAGTATAAATGACTCAAACTTATCATTCTTTATGGCAGAGTAATACTCCATTTTATAGAAAAACCATATTGTCTTTATCCAGTCTCCAGTTGATAGGCGTTTGGGTTGTTTCCAAGATTTAGCTATCACAAACTGAGCTGCTATGAACATGGGGGCACATATGTCACTGTTTTTGTAAAGAATGAATGAATTTTTTTTTTAAAGCCAACATGGTGGCTCACTCCTATCATTCTAGCACTCGGGAGGCAGAGAGAGGAGGATTGCTGAGTTCGAGGCTTGCCTGGGCTACATAGTGAGCTCAGGGCCAGCCTGAACTACAAAGCAAGATCCTGTCTCAAAAAAAAAAAAAAAAAGAAAGAAAGAATGAGTTACCATGTAAAAAACCCTTTTAGGACATAATAAGCTCTTTGTAGAGATAATTCTTACTAAAATGGCTGGGAGCAAGAAATGTTAGATAATCAATGAGAGTCCATTCAACTGGAAAGTGAGGTTCTCAGCCCAGGTGACAGCCATGGGCACTTGGCATCACACCGAGCCCACTGCTGTAGTGCATGACTCTCATCTCCTACTGTTCACAACCTTGTGAAATTCTGTTCTTTTGTGTGGATTTACTTCTAATGAAATGAAAGCAGCACCCTAGGCCATCACCTCTGACGTTCTGTTGGACGGCCTTTCTCTGCGTCCGTGGACGTCACTTGCTGTGTTCTCCGTGGTGAGTCCAACCTGAGGAAAACTGAGGAAGCCCTCAAGACAAGAGTAGGCAGGAGGGGGGCATTCCACCCCCACAGTCCTAAGGAACAGAGACCCACACAAGTGTTTGAGAGCAAACTTTCTTGCAGTCAGGTTTTAAGGTGAGACTTCAGAGCCAGCCAGCCAAGAGCTCGGCTGAAGCTTCCTAAGAGAATGGAAACCAGAGACATTCATCTAAATTGTACCAGATTTTGACTCCCAGGAAGTGTGAGCTAATAAAAAAGCCACTGTTTGAAGCCACTGCATTTGGGGAAATTTATTATGCAGCAGTGGTAACCAAAACACATGTGAAGTACTTTATGGATATTTTCATTTGGCACTTACACTCACCCTGTAGTGTAGGTATTGTTGAACTGATTTACACAGGAAGCTTGGGGAAATCCAAAAACCAAACCAGGCTGCTTGGGAATTTTTCCTGACTTCAAAACCCATATTCCTTCTTCAGGAATAAATTTCTCTTGTTGACTCACTTTTGAGATTACTTTTGATTCTCTGTCTTTTGCTTTTAGTAATTAAAATAAGAACTACTGAAGTCATTCAGAAAGGGACTTCAATCTGCTTTTGAAACATTAATGTTGGTCTTTATTTGAACCAGAACTTGGAAGGGTGAGTAACTCTCACTTAGCCCAACATCCAGTTTTGCCAACATTTATATTTTAGTGAATAGAATCTAAGATTTTTATAGACTTCAAGTTACAGACCTTAACTCTAGGCTTTTCACTCTAATATCCTCACTATTACTCTCATTTATTTTTGGAACACAGCCCTTTAAAAAAAAAAAAGCACTGTACATAATTCAAATATTTGACTAAGGGGGAAAATATCCATTCCCTACTCACATTCATCCTCAGAAGGAATTTCCCTGCATAAGCCGCTAGTCTCTGAGTTCCTGGACCTTGACTCCTGACCCAGGAGGCTGTTAGTCCCAGCCTTGGTTTTCTAGGACAGGAAAGCCTTAAAGTCCTGGCACAGTTAAAGATCCTTGCAGAAACACTAGAGAGAGCTATAGAATTCATTTAAACTTGCAGTCAAATTTTAAGGAAGATACTGAAGTGGTATTTATAACAATGTCCAAAGATAGCTCAAGTCTCACAAACCAGTTCCTTGGTAGAGCCCCTTCCCTTTGCCATTTTGAAATAATTAGTGACTTTAACTCAAAGGAATATTAAAATTTTATGTATGGTTACTGTAGCAAATTGAGAATAAAATGAAAATCATTAATCCCAGAAACAAAGACGTCAGCTGTCTTTGAGTACAGACACATTCTAGTGGAATATGTTATTAAGGTGATTAAATATATTTTAATGTTTTAGACCTCTACCATCATGTAGGTTAGAATTAGGTTATCAATATTTAAACTATCACTTACATAGTATTTGAAAGTAAATTTTCCTTGGGTTACTAGTACCTACAAGGAGTAAGATAGTCACTGACCTTGGTTTAGTTTGCACCTTAGGTGTTGAACTATTTGAGTGCTTAAAGGCACTTAAGCTTAGATCACGATTAATGTATAACTCTAATTAGAACATGAAAATCTAGATGTGATACCACATGTACTGTGCATTTAAAACTTAGCCTGCTCCTTCAGTGATATGAAGCCACATTGGCTGACTTTACTCAGGTTGTGCTAACGGTGCGTTGTGTGTTGACATGCCACAGCGAGCCGGAAAGCAAGACCCAGAGAGCTTCCCTTGAGAGCAGCAACAGCAAGGCTGCCACAAGCCTGGCTGCTTTTGCAGTGCTCAGTGTCTCACTTTAAGGGGTATGAATTTTAAATCAGGAATTGGTTTGATATGATCTCAACATTCAGATTAATTTTCTTTAAAAAAATTCCTCAAGAATGTAGGGGGTGGAATGGTAGAAAGAGAAATGGATTTAGGATCGAGAGATGTGGCTCTCATTTTGTTACTGTGTGACTATAGTTTTGGAAAAATTTCCTTTCCCTTGGGGAGGTAATTCCTATGTGGAAAGTGATAAGATGCATCTTTAAAATCCATCCCAACATAAATGTTCGAAATTTATAATGAACCAGTGTAAAATATCTTCAAGCATTCAAATAACAACCTCAAAGAGACTGCTTATGTTGTTCCTCTAGGGCACTAGTGACACAGTAAGCATTTATTTCAAAGATAGTTGATCTCCATCACTCATAGATAAATTCTCCTACTCTCTACAATTTACTTATAACCCAAATATGAATATCCATGTTCGTTTAATGGTTCGTTATGGACACGCACATGGGATTTGAAAATATTCAAGTTATCTGAAGCCTAATCTCAGCACTCTCCAGTTCTTGCAGTTCATTTATTCCCACATTTGCAAAAAGATTTTTAGGCGTTTTTAAAACTTTTCTCTTAAAATTGATCCCAAAGAATGGTACTGAATTTCATCCAATGTCCCTAAGACAAGAAGTCTTTCACATCATAGGGAGAATCAGTGTCAGAGAAGCTGTGTTCCCAGGAGACTCCTGGTGTCCTTGCCCATGAGTTCACCGTTAATAATCCAGCAATAAACACGGAAGAAAGTGTCATGAAACAGAAACACACACACAAAGGAAGGTTATGTACTGACAGATTAGTGACAATGTTGTTGTAAAACACTTGCAAAAAACTAGCAGTGCTATTTCCCCAAGGAACTTGTGAAAAACTCTTTCTAAAAATCACTTCTCCAAAGAATTTTGCTAGTAAATTTGTAAAGTCATTTTTTTTTCAGACAGTGTGGCAGATGCTTACCAAAATATTTGGTATGGTAATAATAAAGTACAGCTAAGCATTTAGTACTTTGTCTTTTCCAATTAAAACTCCTCTCTGCTATTTCTAAATTTCTCTTCATTTTGTATTTCATTTCCACTTCAGTTTTACTGGGGAAGCTCAAGAGTTCACTGACATTCGGTTTTCAAAAATATTATTTTAAGGGCTGGAGATCTAGTCCAGTGGTTCCAATGCTTGCCTAGCAAGTGCAAGGTCCCTGGTTCGATCCCGGTAACCACGTACAACAATCCCGGGTGTGGTGACTCACGCCCACCAGCAGTCAGTACCACACACCACAGTGCCAGGCACTGTGGCTCACGCCTGTCCTCCCAGCACTTGGGAGGCAGAGACAGGAGTACTGCTGAGTTCGAGGCTTGCCTGGGCTACATAGTGAGCTCAGGGCCAGCCTGAACTACAAAGCGAGACCCTGTCTCAAAAAAATATATATACTATTTTACAGGTCTCTCACTGCATATTACCCAGAAGAACATGCAAGTCCACTGAGCGCACATTTGGTCTGTCCAGGGTTCTGTCTCTGGGATGTAGTAACATTGTTCTGACACAAGTGTGTCTGATGGTTCTAATAGGTCTGAAAACCTGCCTAGAAAATAGACCAGAAGTGTGGCAAAGATACAGTCCCAAAGAACGCACTCACTTTCCCAATTGAAAAAAAAAGCCTAAAACCTCATGATCTGAACCATCTGTGGGCAATTTGATAAACAGATATAAAAGGAAGGGTGGGAAAAAGAAAGGTTCTCTTGCTATCTCACTCCTTGTGTTAACAACAGATTGCTAGAGTTACTGCTTTCAAATCTTGCAAATATTGAAGCTATTTCAAATTCGTATAAGAGATGGTTTCATAATAGCTCACAACTACAAGTTAAATAGGAAGAAGTTAAACGTTACTTAACATAGACCAATCTTTGTTTTGTGGAATAATACACGGGAACACTAACTTGCATTTTATCCTCACTGTTGTAAATAAGTCACACCTCTTCATGTAAAAAAAGCACCACTGTTTTTTTCTTGCATTTATTTCCCAGAAATAGAAAAAACTGTAAGAGTATCCAAAAGGTCAGTTCCAATGTAACATTTGTTTTAAAAAATATGGGCATAAAAGAATATAGAATTGGGTTATCTAAGAAGAGAAGCTATTCATGGCAATACAGGATTTAAGAAGCTGAGGATTGAAGGTCTGAGCCCAAGCTCAGAGCTACATAGTGAGTTCTAGGCCAATTTGGGCTGCAGAGAAAGACTTGGTCTCAAAAAAGAAAAAGAAAAGAAAGAATTCATAATTGTGAAATTAGCTCTTGGAATCCAAGAGTTTTTCTGAAGTAAGTGACAATAGGAGTCCAGGGAGTTCACAAGCCATGGGAAACACTTTACTGACCCATTTTCTACAACTAGAAAGATGCAGATTGCAAGGTAATACCTGAAAAGCCCTTCAGCTCGAATGAAGCCTCTAGCCATGGTAGAATATGCATTCTTCTCAATTGTTCATGGGTCACTCTCCAAAATAAGTCACATGCTAGTTCATAGAGCATGTTTTGTAAATGCAAAGGCACTGAAGTTATCTCCTGTATACTGTCAAACCACAGTGCCTTGACATTAGAGAACAATAGCAAAAGAAATTCCAAGAACCTCACAAACACATGCAAATTGAATAACATTCTCCTGAGCAACCAATGGATCAGGGAAGAAATTAAAAAATGTGTACAATGATAATCCTAATACAACATACAGGAATTTATGGAACACAATGAAACTACTTCTACAAGGGGAATTCATAGCAGTGAACGCCCATACTAGGAAAACAAAGAGAGCTCAAATAAACAACCTGAACTCAAACTACTATTTAAAAAAGGAGCTAGAAAACCTAAAGTTCATACAAGGGGGGAAATTATAAGGATTAAAGCAGAAAATAATGCCATGAAGACTAACAGAAGGATACAAAAAATCAATGAAGAGTTGTTTCTTTAAAGAATAAATAAAATTGGTAAATCTTAGACAACCTCATCAAAATAAGGAAGGAAAAGGCTCAAATCCAAGCAATCTGGAATTGAAAGGGAGAAATCACCATAGATTCAGAGAAATTCAGAGGATAGTAAAAAACCTACTTTGAGAACTGGTACTCCAATAAGATAGAAAACACAAAAGAAATGGGTAAATTTCTAGACATCTATGAACTTCCCAAGTTGGACAAAGAAGATATAAAAATGCTAAAACCTTAATATCAATCTGTGAAGTTGAAAACATAATTCAAAACCTACTTACAAAGAGAAGTCTGGGTCCTGATGGCTTTAGTGCTGAACTGTACAAAACTTTTAAAGAAGAGTTAATGCCACTACTGCTCAAACTCTTTAATGAAACTGAAAGTGAAGCAATACTCCCAAATTAATTTCTGGAAGCAAACACTAAGCTGACTCCAAAAGCAAAGAAAGACCCAACCAAAAAAGAGAATTACAGGCCAATCCCTGTAATGAACACTGATGCAAAAATGCTCAATAAGGGCTGGAGGGTTAGCTCAGTGGTTCCGGCGTCTGCCTCACAAGCGCAAGGTCCTGGGTTCGATCCCCAGTATCCACATAGAATGCTGGGCGTGGAGACACACCCACCAGCAATCAATACCACACACCACAATGCCGGACGTGGTGGCTCACGCCTGTCATCCCAGCACTCGGGAGGCAGAGGCAGGAGGATTGCTGAGTTCGCGGCGGCTTGCCTGGGCACCATAGTGAGCTCAGGGCCAGCCTGAACTACAAAGCGAGACCCTGTCTCAAAAAAAAAAAAATGCTCAATAAGATACTGGTAAATAGAATATAAAGGATCATCAAGAAAATCATACAAACTAACCAAGTTGGATTCATCCCTGGGATGCAAGGATGGTTTAACATACATAAATCAATAAATGTAATACACCACATTAACAGACTCAAAGAAAAAAACCAAATGGTCATTTTAATAGAGACAGAAAAGGTGTTTGAAAAATTTCAAAACAGTTCATGATTAAAACCCTACATACAATTGGAATAAATGGTCTTTATCTCAAACTGATAAAAGCTATTTATGAGAAACCAACAACCAGTATCATACTAAGTGGTCAAAAACTCGAACCTCTCATGCTAAGATCAAGAACAAGACAAGGATGTCCACCATCTCTATCACCATTCCTGTTCAATATAGTTTTGGAAACACCAGCCACAACAGTTAGACAAGAGAAAGAAGCAAAAGGAATAAAGATAGGTAGGGAAGGAGTTAAACTATCATTATTTGCTGATGACATGATAGTCTATATAGAAGATCATAAAAACTAAACCAAAAGACTGCTAGACTTAATTGCCAGATTTAAAAACATAGCTGGATACAAGGTCAATACTCAAAACTCAATAGCTTTTGTATACATGAAATACGGACTCACTAAAAGAGAAATCCGGGAATCAGTTCCTTTCATAATAGCATCCAAAAAATGAAATATCTAGTAATCAGTGTAACAAAGAAAGTGAAAGATCTCTACTATGAAAACATCAACACTCTGTAAAAGGAGATCGAACAGGATATTAGAGAATAGAAAGAAATCCCTTGTTCCTAGGTAGAAAGAACCAATATCATCAGAGCGGTCATACTGCCAAAACTATTATATAGAATCAATGTAATCCCAATTGAAATTCCAACAACATATTTCACAGAACTAGAAAAAGTAATCCAAAAATTTATCTGGAACCACAAGAGACCTAGAATACCAAAAGCAATTGTAAACAAGTTTGTGGCAAGGGGTATCACAATTTCCAACTTGAAACTATACTACAAATCCAGTATGATAAAAACAGCAAGGTACTAGCAAAGAAACAGACCTGAGGATCAGTGGAACAGACTAGAAGATTGAGAAACAACCCCAAATACACTATGCCACCTCATCTGACAAAGGAGCCAAATACCTTCAGTGGAGGAAAGATAACCTCTATATTAAATGGTGCTGGAAAAACTGGGTTTCAACTTGCCAAATATTAAAGCTAGATCTATCTCTTCCTCCATGCACCAAACTAAAATTAAAGTGGATTAGAAACCTAAATATTAAAGCACAAACACTAAACCTACTGGAAAATAGATTAAGTAGAACTTTTGAAGACATTGGCACAGGGAAAGACTTTAGGAACAAAAACTTAGCAGCCCAGGAACTAGCAGAAAGAATCAACAAATGGTGGGCAGGAGATTTAGCTCAGTGGTTCCAGCGCCTGCCTCACAAGTGCAAGGTCCTCAGTTCAATCCCCAGTAACCACCTACAATGCTGAGTGGGGTGACTCACGCCCACCAGCAATTAATACCACATACCAAAGCGCCAGGCATGGTGGCTCACGCCTGTAATCCCAGCACTCGAGAGGCAGAGACAGGAGGATTTCTGAGTTCGAGGCTTGCCTAGGCTACATAGTGAGCTCAGGGCCAACCTGAACTGCAAAGAGAGACAATGTCTCAAAAAAAAAAAAAACTAAAGAAAAGAATCAACAAATGAAATCTCATCTTACTAAAATGCTTAGGCACAGCAACAGAAACCACCAACAGAACAAAACGACAGCCTAAATTATGGGAAATAATTTTTATCAGCTCTCTTAGACCACTAAGTAGAGTATATAAAGACTTTTTTAAAATCAGCCCCCCATTTAAAGACCCAGTTTAAAAATGGGCATCTGAAATGAACAGACACTTTTCAGATGAAGAAGTAAAGGCAGCAGAGAATCGTATGAAGAAATGTTCAACATCGCTGGTCATTCAAGAGATGCAGATGAAAACAACACTGAGATTCCATCTCACTCCACAAAGAATGCCTGCTATCATGAAATCAAACAACAAATGGTGGGGATGTGAGGAGAAAGGAACCCTTCTCTACTGTTGATGGGAATGTAAACTGATGCAGTTACTACGGAGATTAGTGTGGCGATTCCTTAAAATACTAGAATTTGAGATCCCATTTGACCATGCCATCCCCCTGCTAGGTATATATACCAAAGAATTTAAAAATTCATATCACAGTGACACATGTGCACCCATGTTTATAACAGCTCAGTTGGTAATAGCTAAATATTGAAAACAGCCCAAATACCCATCCATTGGTGACTGGATAAAAAGATGTATTTTTTTGTTTTTTAATTAAAATGGAATATTATTCAATCATAAAAAATGATATGTTTCAGTCATTTATACTCAAATGGATGAACTTTGCAGACATACTCATAAGTGAAATAAATAGGACACAGTTGTACAAATACCATATCATTTCTCTAGTATGAAAAACTAAACGTGTAAATGAATGCCAAAATGTATGATAGGTAATATTAAATGGGAAGAAAACGTGAAAAAGGAAAAGGGTGGGTAGGGGAAAGTAAAGGAGGGAAAGAAAAAATTTGACAGTGAAAAAGGGAAGCAAAACTTGTTTGTAAGGGGTGAGGGTTGAAGTGAGGGCAGAGGAAAAGGGAAAAAATGAAAATCAAGATGTTTCATGTACAGGTACAAATTATTAGTGTTACATGAAATCATAATGTATGTATAAAATGTACCAATAAAATCAAAGAATTGTATCTCCCCCTTCCGTGGTTCCCAGCTTAACAGGAAATCATCCTATCTAAGTCCTCTCAGATCCTCTGCTGATGGCATCCACTGTAGGAGGGAACTCTTGGAGTTCCTACGGTGGCCAGCTGGGGCCAAATGCCCTTGAGAACTTGAGTCCATGTGAACCTCATCATGACCCCTGGAGCTTTACTCTAAGGCCTGTGACTTTCCGCATGTTACCTGGTGACGTGGCTTTCTGTCTACAGCCTGTTATTGTTGCCATATGGCTTACAGGTACCCACACAAATAATGCATTTAAATTCTATTTTATTCAACATAAAAGAGCACCTGAATTCGTTTAGAAATATGGTCATCCGTAAGTACTATTTTATCTGACCTGCAGGCAAATTCTGGAGCGCACGTGCAGTGTCGGCAGTCTGGCAAAGCTCTGCCCGCTAGAGTTCCTACCCTTCCCGCACACTGGAGCTGGCATCCGAGGCCACAGAATCTGCCTTCCCACATCTATGAATTACGTATAAAGTAGAAAAAAGGCAAAACAAGTAGGAAAAGTTCAAAGGTGAAAAATACTATAAACTTTGAAAGCAAAAACGCAGAAGGGAAAGTTGGAATTTGGGGTGTGGTTGTGCATGTTCTAATCCTTACTACTGTTGTTCCTTGAAGTCGTCTTGGGGAAAGAAGGTAAGCACCCCGAATCCTGACACTTCGCTAAAGTCTTAACTGTTTAAAGAAATAGGCGAACAGATAAGCAGAAACCCAGGAAAGCTGCGGAATTCTGAGGACTGTGCCGGATGAGAACAGCGAGCCTGAGAGTGAGAGAACGAACCGGGGACCCGGAGCGCCGGAGCCGCACTGAGAGCCGAGCGAATTCACACAGTTACCCAAAGGGCCAGTGGTCTCGAACACGGGAAGTGGGCGTATCTCTGAGGAAGCGCAGCAGCCACGGACAGACCACGGGCCACGCCAGAAAGGAAATACACACGTGGCTGTTTTAGGCGAAACAAAGCAGTGCGAATACCGAGGAGCCACCCCTCCTGCCCGCCCTGGGCTGCGCCTCTGTTCCGAAGCGGGAAAGAGAGGACAGAGACCAAGAGACCAAGACAGAGACAGAGGAGAGAGAGTACGGAGGACGGTGAGGAGGGGGAGGACAAGGGAGGAAGCAGAGAAGGGTCGGCTGGTTGGCAGCGTAGGACGGGAGAGGAGAAGCAGGAAAGCCGGGGCGGCTCCCCTGTGTGCGTCAGAACAAGCAGGGGTCGGGCAGAGCCTCCCGTGTGCGCGAGTCGTGACTGAGCGCGTGTGGCCTGTGTCCACCGGCTGCGACCGTGGGGTGAACGCGGAGCCCAGCGGAGGGGGTCGCAGCTCAGGGAGAGAAGGATCTTCTCGCCACGTGTGCTGAGCTATCGACAAACACTGTAAGAAACCGCAGGTGAGAGAGACAGCTCAAAGACGGAATGACAGACAGTGCGATTGAAAGAGAAATTCGGACCTATTAAGGGAAGTGCAGACACCCAGAAATAAAAACTGTGAGCTGAAAATGTTGTTGTTAGGGAGGAGAGGCTTGTGTCCGTCAAATCAAGTGCAAAGAAAGGGAACAAGGGAACAGAACTGTTCATGTATACAGCACAGGAAAGATGAGCAAAGGAAACCCAATGTGAGGAATCTGTGCACATAAAACAGAAAACCTAACAGGGTGGAAAAAGAGGACGCTCAGTGTTGTACTTCAGAAAAACTAATGTGAAACAGGAAATTGGATACGTAGACAGAAAAATATAGGGTGTTTGGGGAAATTCAAGAAAAAAATATATCCTGATTTAAGTTTCAGAGCCATTAGGATAAAGAAAGATTCCCTCAAATATACAAGCATTTTAAAAAATTGAAGCTATAAATCATTAAAATAAGAGTATGTTTGTGCTATGGTTCAGTCCAAAGTTAGAGACAATAAAATGATATAAATTAAGAGTCTTATCTACCTACATTATTATTCAAAAATAGAAAATCTGAAAGACACTTTTAATAATGAGGAAATAGAATATATAAAGCATTTGGGAATTATTTTGGGGAAAATAAAGAAATTACAGTAACTTTCGAGTTTTGACAATAAAAGATGAATAAAACATTTTTAACAACAGTATTAGAACAATGTAATTAAACCTCAGAAGGAACCAAAATATG
>PVIC010032097.1:9501-21015 GCA_004025085.1 Thryonomys swinderianus
TTAAAAAAAAAAAAAAAAAAAAAAAAAAAAAGAAAAGAAAGAATGCCTGACCGGAGGGTTAGCTCAGTGGTTCTGGCGCCTGCCTTGCAGGCGCAAGGTCCTGAGTTCCATCCCTGATAACCACATACAATGCTGGGCGTGGAAACTCACACCCACCAGCAATCAATACCACATACCACAGTGCGGGGCGTGGTGGCTCACGCCTGTACTCCCAGCACTCGGGAGGCAGAGAGAGGAGGATTGCTGAGTTCCAGGCTTGCCTGGGCTACATAGTGAGCTGAGAGCCAGCCTGAACTACAAAGCGAGACCCTGTCTCAAAAAAAAAAAAGGAAACAAAGCTTATGTATACAGGGAAAGGGAAAAAATTAGAATAAACATGTGTCATGTACATATACAAATTCTCAATGTGGAATGTGATCATAATGTATAAAATGTACCAATAAAATCAGCATAAAAATTAAAAATATGAATAAATTAAAAGATTTTTAAATTAGATTTTTTCTTTTTTCATTTCCATGTTCAAAGTTTCTTTTTCCTTTGACTTTATTTTTCCCATTCCCATTTCCCATTCCCCTCACCTCCCTACAACCCCTACCCTGATATACATGAGATGTTTCCTTTTCTTTTTTTGAGACAGGGTCTCACTTTGTAGTTCAGGTTGTCCCTGAGTTCACTATATAGCCCAGTGAAGCCTCGAAGTCAGCAATATTCCTGACTCTGCTTCCCAAGTGCTGGAATTGTAGGTATGAGCCACCACACCCAGCACTGTGGTGTGTGGTACCGCATCCAGTATTGTTGTATGTGGTTACCAGGGACTGAACCAGGGACCTTGAGCTTGCTAGGCAGGCGCCAGAACAACTGAGCTAAATCTCCAGCACAATAAAGTCATTTTTTAAAAATATTAAGCCTTCTGGAAGGTAGGTTATGTAGAACACTCGGAGACACTGGTATAGGGAAAGACCTTATGAACAAAACTTCAGTAACATGGGAGATAGCAGAAGGACTCAACAACTGGGAACTGATATTATTTAAAAACTCTGCACATCAAGAGAAACCACCAACAGAGCAAGAAGACCTCCTACAAGGTGTGAAAACCTACATATATTTAAACAGTACCACCTTCATATTTCTTACAAATCATGGTTTTTCATATGTGCCCTTTGGGTTTGCTTCTATTGTTGACAGTATTGGAGTTTGAACTAAGCATGTTACTCATGCTACACAAGCACCCTCCTACTGCACTGCATTGCCAGTTCTACTAGTCACAATTCTTGAATGGAAACATCGGTAATGACTCCAGTTAACCATAGCAGAAAACTAAATTAGTGAAATTGGATGATGTCACTGTGAGTCGTTTACTGTTTGATACAATTTTCCATTTCTCTAACATTGGGTCATGTGACTCATTCTGGCAAAAATCCATTTAAGAACTGTTACTCAGTTCTCTTATTATTTCTTTTCAATGGCAGTCACAGAAGTCTTGGGTCCTAGATGAGTCAGTGACCAGATAGTTGGGGCTTCCATCTCGTGTATCCTTGACTTCCCACTTGGAAAGGAGTTGAACTCACTAGATGTACGTTAGATTTTACATAAGCAAGAAATAAAGTTGTATTGTAAGTCAGTGAGATTTTTAATTATCAAAACATAAACAAACCTATCCTGGCTAACAGAAAAAGATATCAATTGGGACTGTGAGGCCAAGAAAAAAGTGTTTCGTGGCATCCATGGCCATGGATCTGAGGACCAAGAAGAAAACAGAGCAAGAGAGGATAGAAAAGGCTTTGTTCTGTGAAGCATTTGATTGACATTTCTAGTGCCAGCGTCCCACATCTCTTTGTTGGGCTTTTCCAGTTGGGGGTGAAGTACAGAGAATGAGCCAGCAACGGAAGAAAAATGCTGCCAGGTAGATGACTGTTGTTGAAGAAGATGCTTTCTTTGTGGCAGGCACCTGTAGGATCTGCAGGAGAAATGGAAGAGCCAGAAACAGCATGGTGCCAGATCCAGTGGGTAAGGTGGAACAGGATAGGATGTAATGCTTTCATGAGCCTGCCTCTCTATTGGATGTGATGCAGCAGAAGCATTCGTTATATTTTTTATCACCTCTCATAAAAATCACTTACAAAAAAGGACTCACAGAACTGCTTCAGAATGTGGTAAGAAGGAGGAGAAAAGTGTGCTCAACACAATGGCTGGCTGGCTGTGGTGAAAATGATGACTCTATAGACATGCTTCCTATGAACAAGAAAGTGAACGAGTCCTGTTCCACTGTCATGCCTTCTCTGACTAGTCCTGAATGTGCCATTTGTCTGCGAACATGTGTTCACCCAGTCAGTCTGCCTGATAAGCATGCTTTCTGCTATGTGTGTAAAGGGAGCTTCATGGCTTGGAAAGGAATATGCCCATTGTCAATAAGAAATTCCTGAGGACTTGCTTGACAAGCCAACCTTGTTGTCACTAGAACTCCAGGCAGGAAGTAGAAGGAACGGAGAATATGTGTGGTGTTATGAAGGAAGAAATGGGTGGTGGCAGCGTGATGAGTGTACTAGAAGAGACTTGGGATGTGCTTTCTCCAAAGGTAAAAAGAACAACAAAATGTTAATTTCTGGGTTTCTGTATGCTCCTAATCTTGAAAATATGGTTTGATATAGGAGAAATGAATATGGGTGTCACAGGAAGATTAAGCTAGATATAATTGATATATCAAACAAGGGACTAGCTGGATTTAGGCTGAACTGTGATGCAAATTCTGTAAATCTAGCCAAAAAAAGAGAGCTCTCCGGACCAGAAGCACAGCCAGCATACCAGCACAGAGAGGAGCTTCTATCCAGCCTCCAGCGTTGTCTGCTCTGAGGCCTCTGAGATCAGTGGATAGGCAGTTGACCAGCCCTGCCACACCCTCTGATGCAGGCACTTCTGGGCAAGACTCTTTTACTCATTTGCAACTCCGTGGAGACAGCATAAATGAGAGGAGTCATAGGGAAGAAGGAGAAGAAGACCTTGAATTCCCATCTTCAGGCAGGGACCCCCAGTCACCTCCATTGAAGAAACCAAATGAGATGCTGGTAGTGATAGTGAGGACGTGCCTGCAGTTTTGGCACAGCATTCCTGGATTCAACAGAGACTATTGGTGCTGAGTGCAAACCAGACGGTAGCTGATCGATCGGGAACTGACTGGTCGCTGACGGAGTGGAAGACTGACTGTCAAATGCAGAAGACCTGATGGGCGCACTGTGCACAGTAACAGTTTAAATGGATATGTCCAACTGGGCGTGGTGGCTCACAGATTCAGATATCCAGGAGATGAAAAATTCCATTGAGAGTATACACAACAGATTCAATGGAAGTGTGAACAAAATTTCTGGACTTGATGACAGGATTGCAGCTAACAACCATGAAAAGAAAGATATCTTGGGCCGAGGATTTAGCTCAGTGATTCTGGAGTCTGCTTGGCAAGCACAAAGTCCCAAATTTGATCTCTGGTACTACATATCACAATGCTGGGCGTGGTGGCTCACACCTGTAATCTCAGCACTTGGGAGGCAGAGGAAGGAAGATTGCTGTGACTTTGAAGCCAGCCTGGGGTACATAGTGAGTTCAGGGTCAGCCTGAACTACAAAAAGAGACCCTGTCTCAAGGACCCCCCCAAAAAAAAACCCTTAAGACAATAAATAAATAATAAGCAAATAGATGTCTTCAGTTCTGTGCCCAAAGTTGAGTGGTTATCTGTGTATTTCAATGGTTATCTGTGTATTTTTTAACATTATACTTATGCCTAGAAGTGCATCTTAGGAGACAGGTAGGAATGAGTCTGGGAAGGATAAATCTGAAACTAAATATTTAGCATGTCTCTGTTGAGAAATAATTATTTAACGTGAGGAATTTGGGTGTTAATAGTTGAAGCTTGTCTAGTAATAACCCAGTTTTCTTGACATCCATTTTCTAAATTGTCTTTAGTCCTTTTGGCCAGTGTGTGTGTATCATCTGTGCATTAATGGTGACTTTGGCATTGTTATTTTTCTGCATGGATTGGTGTAAAACTGTTACAAAAATTTTGCACCTGTAGCCGGGCGTGGTGGCTCACGCCTGTCATCCCAGCACTCAGGAAGCAGAGGCAGGAGGATTGCTGAGTTCAAGGCTTGCCTGGGCTACATAGTGAGCTCAGAGCCAGCCTGAACTACAAAGCGAGACCCTGTCTCAAAAAAAAAATTTGCACGTGTAAGATATTGGTATTATTGGGCTGGAGATTTAGCTTAGTGGTTCTAGTGCCTGCCTAGCAAACGCAAGGTCCCTGGCTCGATCCCTGGTAACTGCATACAATGATACTGGGCGTGGTGACTCATGCTCACCAGCAATCAGTACCACACACCACAGTGCTGGGCATGGTAGCTCATGCCTGTAATCCCAGCACTCGGGAGGCAGAGGCAGGAGGATTGTTGTGAGTTTGAGGCTTGCCTGGACTACATAGTGATCTCAGGGCCAGCCTGAACTACAAAGGAGACCCTGTCTAAAAAAAAAAAAAAAAAAGATACTGGTATTATTATGAACAAGAAGCTTAATGTAACTTGGAGATAGGTGTCAATTTGGTTTAAAAATAGATGAGCCACACCAACTTTATAGTAAAATTATTGAAATGGAAATGTAGAGAAAACAGCTTGATTCAGAATCTTTGTAACACACTTCCTGACATTCCTTCTCATAAGCTTTGTTGTCTAGCCCCTGTAGTCTGAGGTTTCTTTTATCTCTATTTTTCTTTCAGATTAAAAAATTTATCATTTAATAAATACTAGAGTTTATAAAAACTTTTTAAAAAGTTTAAGATACCAAGTTATGGAGGAGACCACCATGGTGATTATTCCAGAAGCAGTCTCTAAGCAGTGTAGGCTGTAAAGAGTTAACCCTTCAGTTGGCTTATTTTAAGAAGTGAGTCCAACGGAGGTCAGAGTGACTCTTACCCAAATTCCATTCCCCAAATCAAAACCTTCTTAACCGAAAAAAACAAGGTTAACTGTTAACCATAACCTATATCTAGTCTGTTCTGTTCCTAACACGAGAAAGGCCTGTCTCTTCTTTTACAAGCCTTTGCCTGCGTCAACAACTTATCTCTAGCAGCCACACTAGCCCCTTACCCTCCCCACCCCATATCAACAGTTCAGGCCGTTCAGGGTCTTGGCTGCTTGCTCAACTTTATCACCCCAGTTTCCCATTTCTCTTTAACTCTGCCTCTTGAGTTTTTCTTCTCACCTTGCATCAAAGCACTGAGCAGGAGATCCGGAGCCTCCGCTGAGGTCACTGACAAAGTAATCCATGGGATCTATGAGAGGCCTGCAGAACCAGGCAGGGTCAGCAGCTAAGGGTGGTGCAAGAACCTAACGGTGGCGTGACAGTGGGGACTTTGGTAAAAATGGCTGACAAGATGAAGCTCTTACCCCCCGTTGCTAACTGAACACTTGCCACTGCACATCTGGAATCTACTGTCCCTTAATATTATCTCTGTGTAGTTAGATTTCGTGTGCAGGAACTACTTCTAAAAAATCATGAAGGCCACATTTTTAATTCCCTCAACATTTAGAGTTGCAACCGGAACCACATGACTGGATGAGGAGAAGCAATATGTGTTCTCTTTCTCTGATTTTGGTAGTCATGGTGGAACCTTGCCTTGAAATCTATCTTTTTTTATCACACTTTTTGAATTGAATTCTTTATTGGTACATTTTATATACATATAACGATTACACTCAACACTGAGAAATTTGTACCCGTATATGACATGAGTTAATTTTCATTTTTATCCATTTCCCTACCTGCCCTACAACCTTCCACTCCGTATATACATGTTTTCTTTTTCTTTTTTTAAGATCATATTTATTCTTTCCCCTCATTACTTTCCCCTACCCCTTTCCCTTTGAGTATTTATTTCACAACTTTTACCATACACTCTAGAACTCTAAATCTATCATGATTCCTCTCAAACTGGAATGTGCTTGAATGCTGAGCAAGCAAACTACTAATGTCCCCTCATGTCTACAGCCCTTTCATTGATAAGTGATTCATCTGTTTGACTTGCCTAAAACTTGACTCTCTCCTGAAAGAATGAAATCTGTCAAATCTGGTATTCTCTAGCCAAAAATGGCATCAACTCATTTACTTGTTGCCCTTCCATAACAATCCAAACACCAGAGGTAAGTACAAACCCCTAAGCTTCCCTACCTAACAACTTCTCACTCTTTCCCTCCTCACACAGTGGAAGATACCTTTTATCTCGTCAATTAACCCTTCCACCAGAATTCTGTGCACTGGTTCTCGTTTACCTTCTAGGAAACTTGATCTGTCAGTTTCTATTATTCCTTGTTCATGTATCCTCACACTTTCCCTTTCTTCTACTCTGCCTCCAAACTTGTTAAAGTCTCTCGAATCTTTTTAAAAAGAAAAAAAAATACCTTCCCTCTCTTTCTTGAAAAATCAAAGTTAGGGCTGGAGTTTTAGCTCAGTGGTTCTAGCGCCTGTCTAGCAAGCGCAAGGTCCTTGTTTGTTCCCTGGTAACAACATACAATACTGGGCGTGGTGGCTCACACCCACCAGCCATCAGTACCACATACCACAGTGGCCAGTATGATGGCTCACGCCTGTTTACCCAGCACTCGGGAGGCAGAGGCAGGAGGATTGCTGAGTTTGAGGCTTGCCTGGGCTACATAGTGAGCTCAGGGCCAGCCTGAACTACAAAGCCAGACCCTGTCTCAAAAAAAAAAAAAAATTAAAGTTAAATTTATCATGTGACCCAACATTTTCCACTAGCTGGTATCTACCCAAAAGAAAGGGAAGTATGTCCACACAAACATATTCTTACATGATCACAGCAACTTAATTCAAAGCAAAGTGCAGAAACAACATAAATGTTATATTCTCTTTTTGAATTATAAATACTAGTGTATATTAATTGTATAAATTAATGGAATTCATTGAGATACATTCATACATACATGTGTTGTGAGTTGATAATATCCATTTACAATTCTCCTCTTTGCCTCTTCCTAGTCTCTTCCCATTACCTAATTGTCCTGGATTACATTCATTCATTAATTTATTCATTTATTTATGCTTTGTCCAGAGAAAACATGTGGTACTAGTCTTTGGGACTTTTGTGTTTGTTTGTTTGTTTTTAAGGTAGGAAAAGTTTACTGACAAAGACACTTTCAGCCTAAGAGAGACAGAAGGGGGACGTGATATTGGGTGACCCACTCACCTCACTTCCCAAGGGGTTTTTATGGAGCCAATCACAATGTGAGGTGGGTTCAAAGTTGGACAAAACTATAGTTGACCAGTAAAATTGCAAGTACAGTTGCTTAGGTAGTATTTATCCTACATGGGTGTTGCAGTTTCTCTCCTTTTGTAATGTTGGCCTTCAGTGACTCATGACTATCCTCCATGTTGGCTCCTTGGCTGTCTTCCATGTGAGCTTTTCAATGGCCAGCCCTATCTAACTACAAAATGTCTAACTAGCTTACTCACCTACAACACTGCCATATTGTGAGGTGTATATATAATGAGATCTTTGCCTAAAGTCAGCTTGGATGCCTTTGGCACTAAGAGAGCTACCGCAGCTACAGCTCTGAGGCACAGATGTCGCCCTTTGACTACAGGTCTAACTCATGGTTCAGGTACTCACGGGCTGTTGAGCTGGTCCTGGATCCTATATAAGCACTCCCAAAGCCATGTCCTGTCTTTCATCAACATACAAATTAAACCCGTGTCCTAATGACAAGCTTAATACTGGCAAATTTAGAAGAGCTTGCTTGAGCTTCTGGAAAGCAGCTTGGAAATCAGCTTCCCTGGTTAAAATATGTGCATCTGCAGGATGTGCTGGTGCACACCTGTAATCCCAGTACTTGGGAGGCAGAGGCAGAGGATTGCCTGAAGTTCGAGGCCAGCCTGGGCTACATAGTGAGTTCAGGGCCAGATTGAAGTATAAAGTAAGACCCTTTCTCAAACAAACAAACAAATAAGTAAATAATGAGTATCTGTCTTTTGGGTCCTTACAAACTGGTTGAGTGATTGTGCATTTCACCATATCCTTCTGTCCAAAGGTAATCAAAGCCTGTAATTCCTAAGAATCCCCTTAGCTGTTTTAGAGTTTGGGGCTGTGGGAAGGGAATAACTGGTTCAATTCTTTCTTTCCATGGTCCCTGAGTTCCTTTAGGTATAAATAAGGCCCAAATATTTTACCTCAAGGCCGCAAAGTTGTACTTTAGATTTAGAAACCTTATAACCCCTGTTTGGTAGAAAATTTAGCAGAACATGAGTGCCTTGGCTAGGAAGTTCTTCTGAGAAAACATATACCAAATATATCATGTACGTATTGGAAGGTGGTGATCTGGGAACATATAAAACATGCCAAGTCATGGGAAAGTACTTGGCCAAAAAGCTGAGGACTATCTCTGAATCTCTGAGAATTGAGAGCCCTCAATCAATCATTTGAGAGGCCTGGACATAAGGGTTTTCAAAGGCAAAAAGAAACGGGGAATCTGTATGTAAAGCAATACAAAAGAAAGCATTTTTTAAATTGGACACTCAAAACCAATTATCATATTCTGAGATCTGAGAGAGAAGAGTGTACCAATTGGGGACCATCGGGTGGATTGGCATTACTGCCTCATTTATTAACCTAAGGTCATATACAACCTCCACTCTCCACTGGGTTTTTGAACCCCCATGATTGGAATGTTACATGGGCTATTACAAACTTTAAGGAAACCTTGTGTTCTTACGCTCTCAATTATGGGGAATAATCCTTTCTTTACTCCAGGCTTTAGAGGATATTGTCTCTGGTGAGGAAACACAGTAGGATCCTTGAGATATATCTGTACTGGAGCAGCTTTTATTGCTCTGCCTGTCTTACCTTTGATTGCGCATACTTCAGGATTTACTTGTTTCTACAAGGGCAACACAGCATACTTGACCTGGGTGCATATATATGATAGTATTTAAACAAGATAAGATATCTCTCCCATGAAGGGGAACTGGACTTTCAGGCATAATTAAAAAGGAATGAATGAAGAGGAAGCCATCCCAGTTACAGCCTAAGAGTGCTGAGAAACAGCAAGTTACCTTCTCTCCAGTGAATCCTCTCACTGATATATGGTGACTGGAAGGAAGGCCAGGTTTAAAGAGAAGCATGAGAGACAAGTGTCAGTGTCCAGCAGTAAGTAGACTTATTATTTCCTCTATAGTCATGATTACTGAGGGCTCCTCTGTGGAGATGACAGTCCAGCCAGAGGGAGAAGAAAGAAAGGGCCCTGGGCCCCTTCAGTCTCATTGGACCAGCTGGTAGGATGGTTCTGAGCTCTGGGGCCTTTGCCTCAGAGAGCAGTCCCCTCTCCAGTAGTCACCTTTGTAAATAGAGCATGGTCCAGGGGGGGCTCTTGTTGCAGTTCCTCTTTGAGGTGGCCTGGTTTTCAGCAGTAGTATCAGATGGGTGGAGTCCTCCAGCTCTTCTTGGAGCCCAGATAATCAGACCTAGAGTCTGTTTATCTAAGAGCTGCTCCAAAGACTGTTGCTTTCTCTTGATTCATCTGTCTCCTGTCCCTTACCTTCTACTGTGCTCTATTATAAAATACTGAGGAAGCAAATCTTATTAAAGTCTCAGGTGAGCTATCTGGACCAGAAGACATCTTCTGTAACTTTTTCCTAATATCTGGGACTGACTGAGTAGTAAACTTATGCTTAAGAACAATCTGTTCTTCTCCTGAGTCCGGAGCTAGGGATGTATGTTTTACTAATGCCTCTTGTAAGCAATCTAAGGAGGCAGAGGGGTGTTCTTTCTCTTCCTCTTGGGTAGTTGAGTATTTAAGATAATTGATAGTCTTATTTTTAGCCCTTCTTAGGTCCTCAAGAATACAGAACTGTATATGCCTTCTATATCGGTCTTCTATGTGGTTGCTAGGTCAATGGGAGTCCTGTGTAGGGACTACTTGGGATCCCATAGAAATCTCCAGTTCCCCTGGCTGTCTTTGTCCTGGCAGTTTATAATAAACAATATAGCATTCATCACCAACTCTAACGGTGGCTTGTATTGTTGCTTGCACCTCATTAGAAGTCAGTGCTTGATTTAAAATTAACATTATATCCTTCCAGTCTAGTTCAAAGATTTGGATGAATCCCCTAAAGACATTAGTGTAGTTAACAAGGTCATCTGAAAACTTTCCTAGGTCTTGTTTGATCTGCTCGAGTTCACTGAAAGAAAAAGGCACATGGACATGATCATATCTTTAGATCATTATCTACTTCTTGTAGGGAACATTGTCCTGGAGGAGCTTGAGCTAAGGATGGATACAGCCTTCTAGAGGATTGAATTGAGGCTGGCCTAAGAATCTCACTCCCATTCCCTAAAGGACAGGGATGAGGGATATCAGGCTCTACAGTGCAAGTAGGGAGAACTTTTGTCTCAGTAATAGTGGGTAGGGCTTTGAAAAGCATTACCTGAGAAACCTTGTCCTCAGATTTGGCAACAGTAGGTGGAGTCTTGACTAAAGTACCTTGGAGATTTCACCCTCAGTTTCCAAAAGACAA
Organism: Thryonomys swinderianus; assembly: GCA_004025085.1. Classification (NCBI taxonomy): domain Eukaryota; kingdom Metazoa; phylum Chordata; class Mammalia; order Rodentia; family Thryonomyidae; genus Thryonomys; species Thryonomys swinderianus. Next base: position 20,065 of record PVIC010032097.1, read on the forward strand.
GGGTGGGAAATCTCAGTGATGGGGCTAGAGGGGCCTGGCTTTTCTGAGGTTTGCATTTACATTTTGAATGCAGAGAGGGATATTTCTTAATGCAAAGAAAATCTCAGTATGAGGTAATTCTATTTTCATTTTTTATATGATTTTAGTTGTGAAATAGCATCATAATTAATACTTCCGCCAGGCGTGGTGGCTCACACCTTAATCCCAGCACTCAGGAGGCAGAGACAGAAGGATTTCTGAGTTTGAGGCTTGCCTGGTCTACATAGTGAGCTCAGGGCCAGCCTGAACTACAAAGCGAGACCCTATCTCAAAAAAAGAAATTAATACTTCCCTCTGTCTTCCACATTGGCGCTAAGGGGTAAGTAGGCCATGTGTGGATGCAGAGAAATGTTAAATTGCTCTTTTTCAGTATGTGAGGGTCAAATATTTTCCATTGTTTCAGAATACATCCCAAAGGAGTAAGAGCCTTAGATATGGAGTTTCCAACCTCCATCCAGTAATCTCTGTGGAAGACCTCCAAACTTATACAGGGCAGCAAGTAATCCCCCCAAAATGGAAATATAACTCACAACTTGCTAGATATGCGAAATGCGAGTTTGTATTCTCTAAAATCAAAGAATGAATTCTAGGAACGATGGAAGTTAAAAGTAAGCAAAGTTTATTGAGAAAGCAAGCTTCTGTCTAAGAGAGATAGAAGGGAGACCCGAAAGTGAGAAACCCCTATATTTGTCTTTGATGTTCTTCTGGGGGACCCCTTGAACATTTCACTGACATTTAAAACTCAAAATATCTAATTTTTTGTTCTTTTGTTACTATACATTTTTTTTTTTTTGCTTTTTTTTGGAGACAGGGTCTCGCTTTGTAGTTCAGGCTGGCCCTGAGCTCACTATGGTGCCCAGGCAAGCCGCCGCGAACTCAGCAATCCTCCCGTCTCTGCCTCCCGAGTGCTGG
>PVIC010032098.1:0-20916 GCA_004025085.1 Thryonomys swinderianus
GAAAAAAAAAAAAAAAAAAAAAAAAAAAAGAGGAACTAAAAAGATTCTTGGAGATCATTTGTCCAGTGTTGGCCAAGTTTTACCTCCTTCAGTAACAGTGGTTTCATGGTGAGAAAGTATTTCTTCTTCAGTCCTCTTAGTCATTGCAGTTAGGAGCATTTCCCAGTTTGGTTCTTCTGTCAGTTCCTTAACACTTGGCCCTCTCTCTGCTGAGGAAAGAGAATAGGGACCTAGCTAGACTTCCATGATGCTGTGCTTTTGTTACTGTTCCATTACGGTGGTTACCTTTTGTTTACAGAAGATAATGGAAATATTCTGTTAATGACTTTGCTAGCAAGGTTCCTTCTTTTCCAGCTTACATATTAAGCATAAACAGATACGTGGTTTTACTTTTAAAAAGTGAAAGAAATCAGCTTGTAGATACAGCAAAACAAGAGGAAGGCGATCAGGGAATGGTTGACACTTGGTCGATCTTCCTCCAACTCAAACTCTTTAAGTAGGTGGGGAAACAGAGCCAGGGAAGGAAACACTTGAGTAGCCTTTTGAATCACCTACAAAGCTCTAAGTATAGTGCTCCTTGTGCACATGTTGACTGGTGGTACCTGTTACTTTGGGAAGGAAAGAGTTGTAGCTTTAGGCTTCCCTTTTACGAGAAAGAAGCCTGGAGACATTACCTGGGGCATTTTTGATTTCCACTGGGTGTACATGCCTTTTTCTAGAAGCCTGGATTACAGCTTACAGTTCGCCTACAAAATAGTCTGGCAAGGAGAAGGGGAAGGGGAAGGAGTGTCCCAGTGATGTTTTTGCTTTCGTTGTTAAGCTGAATAGCACTTTCTTTCATAAAGGCAAATATTTTCAGTGACTGCTTGTAAAGTTTGTACAGTTACACCAGCTAAGTGAGCTTCGATGTTTCTTGTAGACAATGATATTATGTTCTGGTTCGTTAGCTTGGCATTCAGAGCCACATAGACCCATTTTACATTTCTTCCTAAAAGTTCACCTTTACGGTCTTACATTCCAGCTGCACTGAACCACACACCCTCCTCAGCTATTCCTTTATTCCTTTCCCTGTGCATGCATTTTTAGTGTTTCCTGTCTCTGAAACTTCATTCCTTTGTGTCTGGCCAACTAAATCCTATGGAGGACCTTTGTGAAAGCTGCCCTCATCCAAAGAATTCACTCTTCAAGAAGCCTCCTTTATTTTCTCTACTGAATGTACTGTCTTTTCTTTCTGTGGTAAGCAGAATTCAGACCTTGCCCAACATCTTGCTGTAAGTAATTTGCAAAGTCCTATTCCAATTGGTTACCTTGCCGAGATGCTGAATGTTATTATTATCCTCATTTTGTAGTTGAGGAAACCGAGACAGATAAGTAGCAGAAGCTAGGTTTGGACACGGCCCTTTAAGAGCACACACTCTCTGGCAGCATTCACCCAGCTATCCCTGCACCCTCCAGTGTTCTGCCATAGAGTTGCTTACTGGAAAAGAGTGAGGTCTCTGTTTGACCCTTCCCGGGATCCTCTAAGAGGCAGACATGGGTCTGAAGTGGAGGTGGGTGTGATAAATGCCTGGTCCCCCTGTGTGTGGTTTTGGAAGGTGGCTCTGGCAAAGATGCCTAGGTTGTTTGTGGAGTTCTGGTAAGAAAGCTCTGCAGGGGAGGAAATCAGGTGAGTTTTGGGGCTTTGATGCAGGCAGGGCGCCTAGCTCTCAGAGGGAATGGCTCCAGCTTCAAGGAGAGTGAGAACTTGGCGTCTCTCCCCGCCTTGCTGCAGTACCAGCACTGTGCAAGCTGCTCCTTCCCAGGGATGCCATAAATCGCTGGGCCGTGGACTTGACAGCCAGCCGTGATGTGACCAGAAAGCCAAGAGGAACCACTGCGGAGCTTTGGCGGTTGCGTGCCTTGTGGTCCTCACATCCATCACGCTAGTCAGAAGAGCCACTGGAACAGTCACCTTCTTTCCCAGTGAGGATTCAGGGGTGAGGCCGTCAGGTCCCAGGAGGGCAGAGTGCATTAACTCTCTAAGCAGTCATCCATTATCTCAGCCCAGCACATTCGCATTCCCACGATGAATGAATTGAAGTGTCACAGGCTTCCCCTTGCTTCATTCTTGTTTATTCTTTCATTAACCGAGCAGGTAGCTATGACACAGCTACCACGCAACAGGCATCACTTCCTGATAACGTCTAAGAGATGAGCCAGAACAAGTGTTTGCTGTTTTGCAGGAGCTGAGAAGGTGCTGTAGGAGCCACACCAGTGCTGTGGGCAAGAGCCTTACACTGCAGTTCTGGGCCTGCTATTGTCATTTGAATGAGATTGGGGCAGTTGCTTCCATTCTCTGAGCAATAGTTGACCCAGCACTTTTCATGACTTACCTTTAGAACTCATTTTGTTTTAAGAAAAAATTACTTGCCGTGTGGTTAGAATCAAAATCTTTTAAAGATATAAAAATGAAGCAAGGACTAGGAATCTTCCTCATGAGTAAGTTCTTGCCTAGTATGTGTGAAGCCTTGGCTCACCTCCTAGCACCACAGAACATAAGTGTACGAACAACAACAACAACAACAACAACAACAACAACAACAACAACAACAGAATACCAAGCAAGCTCCTTCTCACATCTCTTCTTGAGGCCTTGAGTTCTTTTTGTCAAAGATATCAACTCTGCTTTCCTGAAAACCGTGTGTGTGTGTGTGTGTGTGTGTGTAAAACAAGTGGGAATATCCTGTGTGAATCTTGCCTTTTTTAAAAAACTAAACCAGGGCCAGAGGATTAGCTCAGTGGTTCCAGTGCCTGCCTTGCAAGCGCAAGGTCCTGAGTTCGATCTCTGGTAACCACATACAATGCTGGGCGTGGTGACTCACGCCCACCAGCAATCAATACCACATACCACAGTCGGGCGTGGTGGCTCACGCCTGCAATTCCAGCACTCGGGAGGCAGAGACAGGAGGATTGCTGAGTTCTAGGCTTGCCTGGACTACATAGTGAGCTCAGGGCCAGCCTGAACTACAAAGTGAGACCCTGTCTCAAACAAACAAACAAACAAACAAACAAACTAAACCATACATCTTAGAAACCTTCCCATGTCAGCAAGATACACCTAACTCATTCTTTTGTAAAAGGTTACTTGTGATTGCATTGCAGAAATGTAGAATATCTATTGATTTGACCAGTTTGCTCTTGATGGACAGATAGTTAGGTGGTATTTGTTTTCTCTTTCTGCTGCTTCATAAACAATGCTACAATGAATTTCCTTCTACATATGTCTCGGCATACTTTTGGGCCAGTTCTTAGCAAAAAATACTGCTGAGTCAAAAGGAAAGAGCCTTTTAATTTTTGAAAGCTATTGCTGTATTGTCTTCCAACATTTGCCTTGAGTAACATTTTAACCAGTATTGGATGAACATGCCTTTCCTCTCAAATTTCTTTTTGTTGAAAATTTGGCCAGTCTCCCAAAACCTGTTTTAAAAGAAGCTGGCATAAACTTATTACTTCCAAGCCCTATGTAAACTTGAAGTTTTAAGAATCTCCTGAGCTGGGGGGGGGGGAGTGGGTAGGGATATGGGTAAAAATGAGAATTAACTTGTGGCATATACTGGTACAAATTTCCCAATGTTATATGTGATTTTGAGATGTATATAAATTGTACCAATAAAGAATTCAATTAAAAAAAAAGAATCTCCTGAGCTGTTGTATGTGTTCCATTTATGGTGCCTGGGTTGCTTCCTTTTCTCTATCAGACATGAGGGTAGGTAAAACCTAATTGATCATGTTTATGAAGATAAATATCCTTTTTCTTAAGCTATGTAACACTGTAAGAAAAAGGTCCAGTTCTTGTCTGAAGATCACAACCCTCCAAAGTCACCATGACTAATATATATGGAGAGAGATGGGACAGGGTGGTGCCAGAGTGTCAGGAATCATTGTTAGGAGCAGGGCACTCAATCACTCTACATAGGCTTGGCATGTGCTGGTCCTAGCTTTTTCAATATAACCTGGAAGTGATGTGTAGGCCTCCTTTCATGGCACTTATCCTTACAGAAATCAGTTGGGAGCCCAGATGCTTCTGGGCATCCTTGGCTAGATTTGGCATAATGATGGCATTGCACAAACAGAGCCTCTGTAAATGTATAAAATATGAAAAGACCCAATACACATAGTAATGTCAATGCCCCTCTTGGTCCTGGGCAAGTTTCTTTCCTCTTCCATTCTCAGATGCATTATCTGTAAAATAGAGTTGGGGCGTGGACTCAATCTCACCTCAGTATTACCTTGATGCTTGATTGGCTAATGGATCATGGCATGACTTGTGCTTTGATTTTCAATATAGTTCTCCCTATACACATGTTTTCTTCTAGGGCTAAAACACTTCATTCAGCACTCTCCTACCCTTTAAGGTTTGTGCTGAGAGGTCTGCTGTAGTTCTCATAGGTTGACCTTTATGTTAACTTGTTCCTTTTCTCCAATAGCTTTTAACATTCTGTTCTGATGCTGGACTTCTGGGTTTTTGACTATGATATGTCACAGAGAGTCCTTTTCTGATTATAGCTCTTGAGGTTTGATATATCTTACTTGTCTGTATTTTAAATTATTTATTTTCTCATGCTTGGAATGTTTTCTGGCATTCTTTATGTACATAGGTTTTCCATGCCATTTCTCGTATCTTCTGAGTTTTCATTTATTCTGATTCATCATAGTTTAGTCTTCTTTGAATCATCTAGCAACTGATGGATCCATTGTCCATATGCCTTTATTGTTTCTAAGTATCTCTGAGTCTGTGATTATCTGTCTTCTAGTTCTGACACTGTCCTCACATCAGTCCCTTCTGCTGCCCATATTTTCAGCAGAATGCTTTATTTCCTGCATTTCTCTTTGTGTCTTTCTATGGACCATATGTCTTTGTTCAACTGGATATTCATGTCTTGAATCATTTTATTGAGCTCAATTAGCTCTTTATTACTCTTCCTTAAGATCACTGATCATTTGCTTTATCAATTCCATTCTCTGTTTAGTTATATCATCTTTTCTTTAGTTATATCTCTCTGTACTTAGTACCTTATCTGTTTTTTTCTCTCTTTCATTGTTCATATAATTCAGCTGATTGGTTTGTTATTCTCCCCTATCAGTATTACTTGGATCAGCTTTTTAGAGTGAGAAGAGTATGGATGATGTTTTGGTTTTGTTTTCTCATGCTCCTATTTCTTTTTCACTGAAGGTTGCAGGTCAATTATAGTGGAATGACTTTATTGCTAGTATGGAAATCTGTGAGTTAGTGTCTGCTTTACAGTGATGCATTTTGGGTATGGCTAGTTAAAGGCTTTTACCTCTGTCCTGAGATCTGACCACATCTATTAATTTGGGGAGGGAAGATACAGTGTCATTGTCCTAGCACCCAGTTTTGTAGAAATGGACAACCATAGCGTTGTTGATTCCATGAAGACAAACTAGATATTGGCATACAGCAAAAACCAGTTAATAGTAACATTTGTGCCAGCCTGGCATGAGCCAGTGATCAAATGGATATAGACATGTCATAGGAACCAATAAAAGCTACCACTAAATCCTTCTTTATAATAGAAAATAATCTGTAATTATAATATAGATATAAAGAGGAAGCAAATATTAACTTACAGTAAATACTAAATGTAACAACTCTACCACTATGAACCAATATAATTGACCTGCAACCCTCAGTGAAAAAAAGAAAAAAATAGAAGCCAGAGCAAACAAGACCAAAAAAATCATACAGACTGTGAAGAATTGGGAGCCAGGAGGCCACATCCTTAAAAACAAAACAGTGACTGGGAGATCATGCCATCAGAGATAACATGACAACCCCAAGGGCTGTGCTGCCAGGAATAGGATGCAGTCTGAAGGTTGTGCCATCAGGAACAGGATAGTAGATTTAGAGGCCATGCTACCAGGGACAGGATGGCTGTCCTAGAGGGCAAGCCATCGGGGACAGGATGATAGACTTGAGGGCCGCCAGACCACCAGGAACCAAATGGTGGTCCAAGAGGCCCTGCCCTCAGAGACAAAAAGGCAGATTGGGAGGCTCCAGTCCTAGAAACAAAATAGTGGACCAGGAAGCCCTGCTCCAGAAATAAAATGGTGGACTAGGAAGCCTCAGTCCTAGAAACAAAATGGTGGTCCTGGAGGCCTTGCCCCAGAAACAAAATGGCAGGCCAGGAGGTCCTGCCTTAGAAATAAAATGGTGGGCCAGGAGACTCTGGCCGAGAAGCAAATTAGTGGGCCAATTCCAAGCCAAGTGATCAAACAGACAATGCAAGTGTAAACCAAAGAAGTTTCCCTTATGCATTCACCATGAGTTGTTGAAGGGAGACACTTGTGAAATGCTGATCGGCCATTCCTTCTACCCAGTGTAGGGTAGGAATATTCTGAGTATTCTCAGAAACCAGAAAAACCTGCAGAAACAAAAACAGATATTCATTCTTACCTCCTCTTGCTTCCAAACCAGGCCAAACCAGATGCAGGCTAACGCAGACAGATAAGGACTGATGCAGACTAATGTAAGGACCAGATTTCTCAAGTGCAAGCATCCTCACTCCCTTCTCGGGCTCAGAGAGCCTCTTTGGTGAGCAGATGTTTTCCCTAGTTTTCTGAAGAGGCTCAGAGGCACGTGCAATCTCTTTGAGGGCAGGGTGAGGACCTCTGCTTGCAGGGTACAGGGGAAAGGGACATAACTAGAACCTTTGCAATTAAGTTCTAGTTTCTTGTCATCTTGACAGCACAAGGCAAATTAATAAATAGAAATGAGACTTAGAGAAGAACCTGAGCTTGGGCCAAATGCATGTTACTCTGGGGAGCAAAGATGAAAGCCCCCAAATTGCTGCCCTTTTATTCAGTACATTGGGAGCAAGCAGTATAACAGGTCACTCAGATGGCAGCATGAACAATGAGGAATTATGTAGTTGAAGGGCCCGATGTAGTTCTGCCTTGCAGCATATAGCACATGGAACCATCAGGGTCTTTGTTGTTCCTGGAGGGGAAGATAAAGATTCAAGTCCTCAGATCAGTGATGTTGATGACCCTGGACAGATGAGCCTACATATAAAACAGCAGAAAAATAAATCAAACTAGTCCAGGAAAATGGAAGATGCAGTCAGGAGTTTTGGAAGTAAAGCACTTATTGCCACCCAAGACTACCTTGAAATTCCTTCCCAAGCACTCAGTCTCTTGAATAAAAAGCAGTGGTCTCTTAAATACACTAGTAAAGGAGGTACGGTTATATGAGGCACTTAGCTTTTAAACCCCATATTTAGGTACAAGGAGCGTAGAATTACATAACTGGGTAAAGGTCTACTTAAGTAGTGGGGGAAAAGGATCAGGGCCTTATTATATTAATTTTCTACTCCAAACAATACCAGTTAATTGACCAGAAGTTTACATCCATCTCAGTATAGCTACATAGCCTCATTTTCACTCAGCAATTCTGGTGACAAAGACATTCCCATGTTATCTAAAGAAGCTGGGCTATAAATAAAGTGAATGTGGTAGGGGAAAGTAATTATGGGAAAGAATAACTATGATTTGAAAAGAAAAAGACAGCAGCACATGTATGTAAGGAATAGGAGGGTTGTAGGGTGGGTAGGGATATGGGTAAAAATGAGAATTAACTCATGTCATATACTGGTACAAATTCTTCAGTGTGGAATGTGATTGTGAGCTATATATAAAATGTACCAATAGAGAATTCAATTAAAAAAAGTAACTTCATTTTTCTATTTACATTGTAAAAACAGAAATAAGAGGGTGCTATTTTACTCTGGGTCTAGAACAGGGTGCCCAGAATTCTATCAAACTAGGTTGCTACTACAGTGGCAATTTGGGAAGTTCTGAACTGTGGAGGGGGGAAGGCATGGCTCTGCGGCACTGAGGAGTACATTATTATGGTTTTATGGCATGCTACTTTAGACACTACTTAAAGTGGTTTTCTAGTGAAAATATAAGGGTTGAGATATCTGGACTAAACCTTTACTCTTCAAACTGAATATACTTGACTGTAACAAGGTGTTAAATACCTTTATTTCATTAAGGAAATATATTTCTAGTAGAATAAAGAGAGGAGGAGGGAAGTGGGGGGCTGCTCCTCTGCTTGCCGGTTAAAAGAAGAAGCTGTTTCCCAATTCAATTCTAGTAAAGGTAGAGTGGGGAAGGGGAAAATGAAAGAAGTAAAATTGGAAAAATAAAGAAAAGGAAGATGAAAAGGAGGGAAAAGTGAAATAAAAGATCTTGTTAAGGTGTAAAAGAAAGTCAGCTTAGATAAGAGTAACAGAAAAGAGCTAACAAGAAAAGGAAAAAGAAACAGAGGGAAAATAAAGAAAAAAGGAGAGAAAAAGAGGAAAAAATCTGAATACCATACCTAAATAAGCCATAAAGAAAAAGGAGAAATGAGTCTTTAAAAAAAATTTCTCCATGTTTTGAGGGAATAGTTCTTTCCAGAGTCTGCAGTATAGGAATCCCACAGGTTTGGGGGAAAGATAGTATGCCAATTCTAAGACGTATTTTGCTTTCACACTCTCATTTTTGTGTGTGAATGTGGAATCCTGTGGGCCCTTTCCTGCTGGGTGTGGTCAGTCACGGGTCCTTACCCTAAGGCTATGTTCACTCCTGGTCCCAGTTTCTGGTGTCCCTCTGTGAACTCTAAATCACAGCTTTCTCTGCTTGTGGGTTTGTGAGGTAACCTCCTCGGAGTCCCCTTTGTTTTACACCCCGAGCTGTAGCAACTGTTTAAACCAAGGCCTAAACCTGACCATGTTGGTAAATGAGAAAGTAAACAGATAATTAAATTCTGTGTTGGATATAGGCAGCAGGTGGAGTTGCCAAGAAGGCCCCTGGACTTAATGCTAAGACTTTTCATGCTCAATCCCCTCTGAAAGCTGTTCATAACCAGCCTTGTTACTTAATTTGGAGGCCAGAATCCCTGGGTCCTTTCCATCTTGGCCTTAAACTTCTCGGAACATCTTTGTCTGTCTAGTGTGCATTCTCTGTCTGGTTGTCTCTGCGGCTGTCTCCCAGTCCTTGTGGTAGGGTGACCTCAGGAATTCTGCAGTGAAGTTTTTCTACAGCTCTGTCACCAGGTTTTGTCTGAAGAAAGAATTAGACTGAACAAGTTCAAAAGTTAATGAGGTTTTACATTTATGAAAGTTAGGAAAAGAAACATGCTCTGCAGAGTGTTGGCCAACTAAAAATAGGGAAGAAGTATTCTCAGCAGGGGGGAGAAGAGACCACTGTGAAAGAGAGAGCACAGTGGCCCCATCATTAGTGGGGCACTTTTTTGTACCTCTCATTCTTCAAGCTATAGACTACCAAGTCTAGGCTATCCTATCAGAAACCTGCTTGAGCTCTCATGAGAAGGACAGAAAACAGCACTTTCTGATTGGGTCCATGAGTAGGGTTATTATTAATGCTATCCTTGGGCCTTTCCAGAGACAAAGAGCCATAACAGCTGGAACATAGAACAAGCATTTCAATACTACTTTCCTTGCACTTTGGGAAGATTATATAATTGAAGAATAGTATTATAAGATAGGCAGCCCTTTTCTCTCTTCTCTTCTCTCTTCTCTCCTCTCCTCTCCTCTTCTCTCTTCTCTCCTCTCCTCTCCTCTCCCTCTCCTCTCCCTCTCCTCTCCCTCTCCTCTCCCTCTCCTCATGAGGTCCAAACAGTGAACACAAGAGTAGAACCCTGAGGCCCCCAGTAGCTACATTCAGTGTCATATTTTTCAGTTTTTAAGGATGCAGACTAATGATGACATGGCTGGGATCTTTAGAGTGCTTTCCATGGTATGTGTTGTGTCTATGAAGAGAGAAAACTAGGTCTGGGTTCCTTCAGAGGGTATTTTCTGCATGCGAATGGAGATCTATTGAGTCCTCAAGTCCTACTAGCCAGATATCCCAAAGCATAGCAGCATTGGTGACTTAGTTTTGTTTTTCCTTAGGATTCTCCATATCCTGTAGGCCACTGACACCTTAAAGAGAAGGGTAAAACCCTTTATACCCAGGAGAAATACCCAAGTATTCCTTGAGCAAGAATACTCTGGATGCTCCATCACCCACTTAAAAAGAGATCAGAATAGAGCCTCCTAGGGCCTCCCTTAGTCACTTGATAAACAGTAAGCTCCTGGGAGTTCCAGGTGGAACACCTTCCCTCCTCCAGCAGGGGTCCCTTACATCTGTTTGGAGCCCCTGAGGGAGTTCTCTTAGCCACTTATGAAACAATATTCCTTGTGTTTATCCCAATAATAAATATTTTGGACCTTGGTTTAAGGCAGTAGATCTAGAAATCTCCTTTCAGTGAAGAGGAAGAAGAAGAAGAGGAAGGGGAAGGGGAAGGGAAAGGGGAAGAGGAGGAAGAGGAAGAAGAAGAGGAGGAGGAAAAGATAAAAGTCCTACTTATGGTTGCAAACTTAGTTCTTGGACTTTTACTGGCAGTTTTCTTTGTTTTGCTCAGGCCCTTAGGCACATACCTGAATTTCTTTTAGAAGAAGAGGAGGGGAATCTAATGATCTAGAAGAGAAGGGGGGAGAAAGCAAATGTGATCCCTAAAGGTTAAATGCTTTAGCTCTTTCCTATAAGCATGAGATTTTTTGGTGACCATGTGGTCAGTTGAAAAAAGAAAATGGTATATGAACATGGTAGATCACATATCAATGTGACCAAACAAAATGGCTGACAAATATGGTGGCCCCATGAGACCAGCCACAGGATGAAAGAAATGGGTACCATATATGACTGAATGATGTGACTAAGTCACATGACAAACCACATGGCCGTCAAATCGGGCAAAACCACGTGACTAACAGGATAAGAGCAAAATGGTGGGCAAACATGGTAGAAGTATAGATTGGGATAATACAAGGCCCCAGTAAAGTGATTAATTCAGGATACCAGAGATAAGAGGCCATGCAGAGGTAAATAAGGGATGAGACTTTGAGTCTCATCAAGTTGTGAAAAGAATGAGAAAGCTAAAGGAAGTACCAGGTAAGATAAAAACATGAAGATATGAGAAACATACTAAATGCATGTTCCTATACATGGAACCTGAATGATTTTTTTCTGTGAATAGGTTAAGAACAGGCCATCTGGCAGATCTTGAAAGACTCACTCAAAATAAGAGACCAAAAATGGGAAAGAGAAGCAAGAAACAGGAAGATAAACATGAGGAAAACCTGTGATAGTTCCTTATTAGCTGGGGAAACCTCAAGCCATGTGCTTCCTCTCCACTATCACACATGTTGGGACATTGGGTAACTGCTTGGAACCTGTAGAAAACTTCCTGAGTTCCCTAGTTTCCATTAAGTTTTCTTCCTGCCTCTCTCCAACAAATACCCGGGGTGGGGCAGAGTCATACCCTCAGACAGATTAAAGTCCAAGAAAAAATTAAAACAGTCCTTTATAGCTTGGGTCTTTTATTTCAGAGAGGAAGAGAAACAAAGCCATACCTCAGAGGTCTTAATTCCTTCTGACTGGTTCACCAAACTGTCTTACTGGGCTTTGAGGTTATGAGAACTCCTTCTAGAGATTCTTCCTATGTGGTTCTTGTCATGAACAAAGAAATGAACAAAACAAACACAAAAGTTAGTGAGGTTTTAGGTTTATTAAAGGTAGGAAAAGAAGTGAGTGGGCCAATTACAAATAGAAAAAGGTGTTTACTCTGTGGAAGGAGAGCAGGTCACTTTGAAAGAGCGAACACAGTGGCAGAGAGCCTAATGGTGGTCATCGCCTGTACCTCCCTTTCCCTGAGGAAACCACTTGCCCAGCCATTTTTCCATGACCTGATCTCCCACCTCAGTTCTATAGCTCAGTTCTAAACAATTAAACCCTTTCTCCAAATGGCTCCTGGGGAAACAGTCTTAATATGCCATGCACTGTAGTGGATTTCTTTTAAAGTAGCCTGCCCGTGCAAAAACAGTTACTTTTGGAGTAAAACCCTTTTTTACTACTTTTGTAGTATACTATACCATGGGTTTTATTGGGCCTAGAGCTGCCAGCCTGGTCTGTTGTTTTTCTTGGGAACTGCTAATCTTTAGTTAGAGGAGGCAAGTCCTCCTCCCTGGGAGCTGGGTTTAGCTCTTCAGACTGGCTCGTCCTTTTCTCTCCATTGTGGTCTCTCTCAGCTTCTTTGCAGTTTTGATTTTTCCTGTCAGGTCCTTCCTGATTCCTGGAAATTTATTTCTGTTTTTTCTTAACCAAATATTTCCCCCCCAGGTATCTTGATTTCAGGTGTTGGAGATGCTGTATTTTGCTGCTGATCGTCTTTGATATTTTTAATCTTCCAACCCACCCCCCATTTTTTAGAGGTGCTTGTTGGACACACAGGTTAATGTGATCATTTTGGTAGATTTACACATACATATAACATACTTTAGTCGTTCTTTCCATTCTTCCTGACAAACCCTTTCATATATTTTGTGGGGTTTTAATGTGGATAATATGTTTTGTGTTCATGATCCCTTTTACCCACCACATCCCTCCTTCCTCTCCTTTCTTCTCTTCCTCTTGTTAATCAAATATCCCTTTTACATTTTTGTAATATTTTAGATTCCATATATTAGGGATAAATTGTGATATTTGTGGCTTATTTTGCTTAGTGACTCAGATTCTGAAAAGTTCATGAATAATTAAATAGGCAACAAATCCAAGCACAATTTTCTGGTGCGGATACTGGTCATGAAGCCTCCATTCCTATTGTTTGCCCAAAGGCATTGATTTATTATATTTCCTTTTTGTTTTTAAAAGTTTAAATGGAATTTATTTATTCTTTTCTAAAATTTTTTTGTGGTCCTGGGGATTGAACTCAGGACCTGTGCTTGCGAGGCAGGTACAGTGCCACTGAACTAAATCCCATGGTCCATATTGAATTTATTTTTAGTTGATACACAAAATTATAGATATGTATGGAATACATGTGATATATGCATGGAATACATGTGATATTTCAATATATATGTTACGTAATGTTTAAATTGGAGTGAACATATTTATCTCTATAGATAATTATTCTCATTATAGTGAAAACATGGAAAATCAGTTCTTTTTTTTTTTTGAAATGTATGGTGCATTGATATCTGAATTTATTCCACTGTGGAATAGCAGACCTGAACTTCTTCTCCTTAAGTATAATTTAGTATCATTTATCAACTTCTCTTCATCTTCCACATTCTTATTCTCTCAAGACTCTGATAATTACTGTTCTGCTCATGTCCTTCTGTGAGATCAACTTTTTACAGTTCGCATAAGACTGAGATCATGCATGATTTATCTTTCTGTACCTGGCTTATCTCATTTGAACATAACAATTTCTAGTTTCATCAATGCTGTCTCAGAGGACAATGTTTCATTCTTTGTTCAGCTGAATAATATTCCATCATACATATGAACTAAATTTTAATCCATTTATTAGTTGGTGGACCCCAAAGTTATTTCCTGTTGTGAACAGTACTGCATTGAACATAGGAGTGTAGATATTTCTTTGATATACTGATTTTATTTCCTTTGGATATATTCCCAGAAGTAGGATTGCTGGATCATATGGTAATTCTACTTTTAGTTTTCTGAGGAGCCTCTATTCTGTTTTTCATAATCTCTACTGATTTATGTTTTTAACAGCAGCAAGAAAGAGGGCTCTTTTCTGTAGGTCCTCACTAGCATGCAGTATAGTCTTTAGTTTTTAAAATAACAGCTATTCTTACTAGAGTGAGTTGCTATCTTGTTGTGGTTTTGGACTGAACTTCCTTGATGATTAGAAATTAGATCTACAGTGCTCACCAGAGTCTCAGGTATACAGGGTGAATTTGAAGGTGACTGAATCTGTGGGCTGCTATACTCATCTGTGAAGTGATCTTTGATGAACTCCTAGTTCACCCTGCCTTGGATGACGTGGACTGAAACTTCTACAAACCATGAGCTGAGAAAAACCTTACCTCCTTTAACTTTGAGGGTCAGGTATGTTGTCTCAGCAAGGAGCAAAGTACTAACACAGATGTAAATTAAGGGAGATATCACTTATAGCATTTTCAACTTTAATCTTCTTGTGTTCTCTGAGTTTCCTGTCCTGCTCTCATTTCAGATTTTGTTGATATATTCTTCCTGGAAAATCTCTCTTCTTTCCTAATCTTAATCCATATTTTCTTTCTTTTTTCTTTTAGACCCTTATATTGGTGAAGCACTTCAAATATCTTCTCAGAAAGGATACATAGGATGAAACTTTTTAAAGTACTGTGTGTGTTTCAAAATATCTTTAGTTTTTTTCTCTATATTTCATTGACTTCTTGGTTGTGTGTAAATTTGGGATTAGAAATTATTTTCTTTTACAAATTTAAAGGTTTAAATGTTTTGTTGAGATGTCTGAAACCTATCTGCTTAGTGATCCTTAGTATTTATGTTTATTTTTGTGTAATGTACAGAATATTTTATATCTTGTCTTCATTCCCAGACTTGTGAATTTTCACTGCTCTTTCTTTATCTTTACTTGCATTCCCTGTGCTTGATCTTTTAGTAGGTCTGAAACCTCAAACTTTATGGGAAATTATGAGAATTATTTCTTTGATAATTTTCTTTCCACTAGTTCTTTCTGTTTTGAACCCCTGTAATACAGAAGTAGGATACTTAAATGGATTATCTGTCTTTCTAATATTTTTTTCCCTATTTTCCATTTCTTTTGCTTTTATGTTAGGTAGGAGTCTTCCACTTTATCTTTTAGTGCTTTTTAAAAACCTTTTGCTTCTCTAATCCTATTTTTAATTTTTCCCAAACATTCTTTCATGTTTTCTAATTACTCCTTTTAATAAGATCACATTTTTAGTTTATGGATGCAACAGCTCCTCTCTTTTCTCTGTGGATAGTAATGCTTTCCCCCTTAGGTTTTCATTTTCTTGTATTTATTTTACCAACTCACTTTTTTTCTCTTTGTTTGTTTGCTGTCTTGTTGCGCATTACTTGTGTAGAGCATTTTCTTATATATCAGCCACACTGGCTGTCTGCAACAAATTGGAGATTGTGTGTGTGTATGTGTATATTGGTACTTGAGGGTTGTAAGGTTAGGCTATTTTTTTTTTTTTGAGACAGGGTCTCGCTTTGTAGTTCAGGCTGGCCCTGAGCTCACTATGTAGCCCAGGCAAGCCTCAAATTTAGCAATCCACCTGTCTCTGCCTCCTGAGTGCTGGGATTACCAGTGTGAGCCACCACGCCCAGCCAGGTTAGGCTATTTTATGAGAAAATTTCTAGTTCTGGATTCCTTATGTCTTTTAGTCTTGCATGGTTGGATTGTTCCTACAAGAAGTTTTAAACATTTAGCCCAGAAAATACGGCTACCGTTGCTTTGTCTGACAATTAGGGAGAAAAGTTGGAGTCTCTGCATTTAGCATTTATACCTCTTTCCCTATTACACTCTTCCTAAATCAGTCTTGATGCCTCTTACTCAGAGATCTTGTTTTTTTTTTCCCAATGAACATTGTCTTTTCTTTGTGGTTTGCTAGGACACTTTCCTATAATTCCCATTGTCCTAACACTGGTTTCGATGTTTTATGAATTTCTCCTAAGTCTCCTTGCTCCCCATCATTCTGGGTCAACTCTGCCTTTGCCTGATTTCAGAAGTCCTGGGGACTCCACCACTCAGTGTTTTTGTTTAGCGTGAACTGGGTTGATGTCCATTCAGTTGTTCACTTCTTCCATAGCCGCCTTAGAATCCCACCTTCTTGCTTGTACTAATGGAGTGAGTACTTCTCTTTTTGTTTTAGAGATTCCAGGGTTTTATTGCTACTATTTCCTCTTTTAATTTCTTTGTCATATTGAAATTTGTTTCTCCACAGGCTGGATTTTCCCTGACACCCAAGAATTTGGTGTACTCTACCTGATAATTTCTTTCTCTAGCTCTTTGATGGGTTAAGAATTGAAGTCTTATTTCGTTTGTCAGATTTTCCTAACACCCCATCCCAGTCTCTTGATTATGGGTTCAGGGCTCCCTCTTGCCCTCTTAGTTATCCATTTATATCACCTTTGGACTGATTTCATTATAAGGGTAGATATACATTCCCAGCACAGAGTACATATGCACAAAAGTGGTAGATATCATGTGCTAGAAAGTGTTGTTTTTTGTATACCAACTTAATCTTTAGAACACTTAGGATGTAAGTGCCATTATTATTATCTCTACTGTATATATAAGAAAATGGAATCATTCTTATGTGATAATTTGCTTAAATTCACATCATTGATAAATGAAAGTGGAAGTAGGCATCCCAACTCTTTGCTTGTTGAACCTGGTAAGTAAAAAAATCTCAGACCTGGTTGTAAAGGCGTACATTTGCTGGACCTGTTTGTTGGGGGGCTCTGCACTAGGGAGGTTTGGAAGCCCACGGACCACTCTCACAGGAGCCCTTCTGCCACATTCTGAGATTGGACATTTCTAGTCCTTGACAAATGGTTGAAAGTGACTGCTATTCTTAACAGCAGATATTCACCTATTGCCTTCACTGTGGATATATAGAAAAGAGATCTTCAGAATCATCACATGGTAACCTTACAGAATCTGCTCAAGGGCAGCCTGAATTTAATCCTTGTCTGTGTTTTATCCTCTTTAGCTTCTAGCAGAGTACTTGGTATTTAACAGGGTTCTCAAGGTCTGTTGAAAAGGTGCCATAAATCACTCAACAAGTAAGCTCAACATAATTGTTGGAGCTGTAGTCCTTATGTACCATGTTAGAAGGCATCGTAGCCTGGTTCATACCTAAACCTAAGCATCAAAGACGTATGGAGTCAGACTTTGTCCTTTAGCATCAGTCTTTCCTA
This sequence comes from Thryonomys swinderianus, assembly GCA_004025085.1. NCBI lineage: Eukaryota > Metazoa > Chordata > Mammalia > Rodentia > Thryonomyidae > Thryonomys > Thryonomys swinderianus. Next base: position 16,807 of record PVIC010032098.1, read on the forward strand.
TGTTGTCACTAGTCTTAAATGTCTTGCGTCCAGATGTCTGCGGAACTATCTCTTTCCCCAGGATGATCCACTTGCAATGTGTTTTCTGTGTATCCATCAGGAAGTATTTATGTAATAAAAAATGTTCATGGAATATTTCTCAGTGTTAGGAATCTAATGAAAAAATAAAAATCTGTGGCTCCCGGAGCCTGTTAAATCTTCAAATTGCACTGTGCATTTTCTCTTGGGTTTGGCTTTGTATGTGTTATGGAAAGGAAATGCCAGCTCAGGCCTGTAGGAACTTACAGTCCAGATGGGAAGACAGGGTATGTACACAACAAGATGGACCACAGTCAGAAGTTTATCTGCAGAAGGCATTTACTGTGGGCTCCCCTGGAAGGGAATGGCTGCCTGAGGGAGGCTGGAGCATGAACTGCAATGAGGTGTGTAGATTGCATCAGTGAGGAGCCAAACTCTTAGAGGTTTCTTTACACTTGTTGAAGGTGAAAGCTTTGCTGATTTTATTCCTCCTGGGTCGTCAGTGCCTAGAACAGTGCTCAATAAGCAGCTGCTGCAAGCTTGAAGGAATGTTTTAGAGAGGCGGAAGAGGAAGACATAAAGGTAGACGCTGGAGACAGATCCAGAGCATGGGCTGTACTTTTCTCCTCTGAGGATGTGTGCCATGCTGCTGCAGGTGTTAAATTATCTCATAAATTAATCTAAAAATTCCCTTCCTCCCATGACAGCCACTGTTTCTGTGATTCTAATCCCTGTAGAAGTGCTAATGGTTGATAATGGCTTAATGTTGGATTCTTCCTAGAGCAATTTGCATTTTAACACCGGAAGCTTAAAGATGCTCCATGCCTGAGCAGACGGATTATAGGTGTTGAAATAGAATCAACTACAGGCTGCAAAAGATGGGTCCCTGAGTACTGGTCCACCGGGCTTCTCAATCCACCCACGAGTATGGTCCAGGAAGAGTCATTCTGCCAGTGATTCTCCAAGCCCAGGCAAAGTGTAAGCTGCAGAATTTTTCCCCTGATACTTCTCCTTTCCTCTGCTTTCCATCTCTCCCCTCCCTCTGCTATCTCCCAGTCCACAATGGACATCTTTACCCCATTGGCCCTGTGGTATTATAGTCTCAGCTTCTTTGCCTGCTCTGATTTCCACTAGTGTTGGTCTTCTAAGACTTCATGTTTAAATCCTGTCTGCTGTGTGACCCCCAGAGAACAATGAGCAGGTGACCCATGGGTCCTTTCTGCATGAATATGTGAAGGTGGAAGCCCAGGCACACAGGTGGTGGGGGCTGAGAGTGGGAGAGGGAAGGAGGTATGCAATGTCAGTGGGTAAACAGCTCTTTCAGTTCACTGGCTGTGAGTTCTGAGCCTCAGGCTCTCCTGGGCTTGGACTCCGCAATGTGGAGAGTGGCTTTTTGGTCCTCACCCAGGCAGTGTCCCATTTTCATTATACCTTCCTATACTGTTTCTTTCATGTTCTATGAAGCTTCTGATGTCTTCTCAAAATGAGTCTTCACTTTGTGACACTTGCTTTCCTTTTGATGTGGAGGGTCCTTGGCCTGATCTTGGTACTGCCAAAGCCCACGCGCTGTCAGACCTAGCTAAAGCAGCCTCTCCTGACCCCTTCTTGGCCGAGTGGACACCCAAGTGAGGTGTAATCTGCACAATGACCTAAGGGCACAGTGCTGGGCAGAGGGAGTAGATGTAGAATGATTCTGATTTCCAACCTGCTGGGTGGACGGAGAAGCCAGTGAGGAGGCTGTTTGGTGTCTGACTTGTCCATGTTTTGTCCTTGGTGATGAGAAAACCTTGTTGAGTGACTAGGGCTCATTTGAGGGTTTTGAGAGTTAGACCCTGAGTAGGAAGGAAGAAATTTGGTGGGTCCTGTGAAAACTTTAAGTGTTTCATTCATATATATATATATATATATATCTTCCATATATATATATATTTGAATCTTCTATCCATATATATTTGAATCTTCCATGCAAACAGGGCTCATCATATATATATAAATTTTTTATTCTCATAAAACCCTTTGTGGCTGCTCTTAATCCCACTTTAGAGAAGAGATAACCAAGGATCAATGAGATCTACTGGGTTCCTCAAGGGTACAGAGCTGAGATTGCTGCTGAGCTGAGCTGAGCTTTTGTGGAATACAACCCAAGGTCTTCACATTGAGCTCCATCCCAAACCATTTTTTACTCTCATATTTTAAAATCTTTTTTTTCAGTTTATTTTTTATCTTTATTGGTATGTTGTATATATACACATCATGATCACATTCAATACTGGGAATTTGTACCATTCTATGATTTAGTTCTCATTTTTTTCCCATTCCCCTACCCATCTCCTACTGCTATCCCCTAAATACATTACTCTCCTTTTGAGACAAAGTTTCACTAATTTGCACCCTCCTCAGCTCCTTAGAGTGCTGGGCACTGGTCCTTTATTAGATTGTTTCCTGTGCCACTTACATGTAGATGGACAAGACTCTGGGGTTCCTCAGCTTATGAAGAGATGGGTCACTGTCTGCTATGGAGTCTCTTAAAATCCAGAGCTGCTTCTGTCAGCTACATATAGAGCTAGAAACACATGTGAGCTTGTGGGCACACTGCCCAGGTTTTGAGTCTTCCATCTAGACAGGGCTCATCTCAGCCTCTGCTGGTCTGGCCTTCACACTCTGAAATGGTACAGATGAGATGGAGGAACACTTAGCAGGGGCTAAGGGGCATCAACTGCTAATTAGCTGTTGGGTTTTAAATTAATTAATTAATGTTTTCATTGGTTGGTCTTGTTTTAGCTTTTTGTTGCTGTTGTTGGTGGTACTGGGGATTGAACCCAGCCTTGGCTAGCCCTTTCTGTTTTGAGACAGAGTCTTATTAATTTGCCCAGGTAGAACTTGAACTTCAGCTCTTTCTTCCCCCATGATTACAAGTATGTCCCAAATCCATGTTTTTCCTCTGTCTGGACTGCTATTTTCTGTATCTGCAAAACAGAATACCTACCTAGACATATGACAAAAACATCAGTAAATACCCTATACAACAACTGCTGTAATCACAACTGTCTGCCATTTAGTGAGCACGTTCTAAGTAAATATTATCACCTAAAACTTAGGACAGATTTACAAGGTAGCTACAATCAGTATTCACCCCTATCTAATAGATAAAGAAAGTGACATTTTGGCTTAGTGATGTACTCAAGCCTAACAGGCATTAAATACCCTTAGAGCATAGACTCACAGTTGTAAAGTCCAGCATGAATTCCCTCAACACAAATCTCCCCATTTCACCCCTACATTTCACTTCTAGTGCTCTAGCCACTAGAAGTGAGCTATCTAGTTAGGCTTCAATATGAATGTTGTCCCCACCTCCACCCTGCCTTTTTTGAGTATGATCTCTGTATATACAATGTCTCTTTCCTTTCTGCTTGGTTAATACCTCGTGTTCAGTGAACTTCCATTTCCTGAGAGAACCTGGTGGAAGCTTTAAAATAGGCCCCTCATTTCTGATACTCTTTCTAGTCAGAGAGGGGTCTATGACCCTGCTTGACTCAAAGAAATGTATGAGTTCTCTGACCACATATGCAATGAAGGTGATACTGGGAAACTTCTGAGGCTGGATTAGAAGGCACTGTATAGTTTCCTCCTTGTCCATTGGAACCCTGAGCTGCTACATAGGAATTTCTGAAACCCTATGGTGGAGAGGCCATGTGCAGCTTCTCTGGTTGACACCTGGCACTGATGGCTGAGCATGTGGGCAGCCATCTTGAATACTCAGCTCTACTGACCTTTCCCATGGCCACAGGCTCAATTGCCCTGGGAGACGTGGAGAGAGAATTCCCACTGGATCTTTGCAGTTTCTGACTCACAAACTCATGAGCAAAACAAAATGGTTGTGTTAGGCTGTTAGGTTTTTTTTTTATTGAATTCTTTATTGGTACAATTTATATACATCTCAAAATCACATATAACATTGGGAAATTTGTACCAGTATATGCCACAAGTTAATTCTCATTTTTACCCATATCCCTACCCACTCCCCCTCCTCCCCCCTTTATACATGCTCTTTTATTTTCTTTCTGTATCATATTTATTCCTTCCCCTCATCAC
>PVIC010032099.1:0-20932 GCA_004025085.1 Thryonomys swinderianus
GATCGCCCTGGGTCTGCTTTTCAGGGCTGCTGTCTCCCCTCTGTGGGCCTTGGACAGTTCCTGAACCCACTGAATTCAGCTTCTCCTTCTTTAAGTGAGGATTATCTTGATGCCAAAATAAGGAAACAACCTAAGTATCCATCAAATAATGAGTGGATAAAGATGTGTGTGGTATATATGTACAGATAATATATAGTACTGTGTAGTGTAGAGCTATATACAACACATAGTATTCATGCATACATATATCACTTATTTAATATGCATATATATACCTGTACCAATATGCTATGTGTCCTATTATATATAATATGTGGCATATAATATATTGAGTATATGTATCATATACTATGTATTATAGCATATATACTCACATGCCAAAATATTGCTACCCATGAAAGGAGGGAAATGATACCATTTGACAACATGGATGAAACAGAAGGACACCATGTTGAGTGAAATAAGCCAGGCACAGCAAGACAAATGCTCTGGCCTCACTCATGTCTGGGAGTGGAATACATGGTTGCCAGGGAATGGGTGTAGGAGAAACGGAGACGGGCTGATTAAAGATATAAATTTTGGGGCCAGAGATTTAGCTCAGTGGTTCCGGCTCCTGCCTCGCAAGTGCAAGGTCCTGAGTTTGATCCCCGGTAACCACATACAATGCTGGACGTGGGGACTCACACCCACCAGCATTCAGTACCACATACCACAGTGCCTGGCGTGGTGGCTCACACCTGTCATCCCAGCACTCGGGAGGCAGAGGCAGGAGGATTGCCGAGTTCAAGGCTTGCCTGGGCTACATAGTAAGCTCAGGGCCAGCCTGAACTACAAAGCGAGACCCTGTCTCAAAAGAAAAAAAAAAGATATAAATTTTGAGTTGGGGGTAAGTTTCTGGGGGTCAGATGGGATCTAGTGACTAGCGTTGATAATACTGTTAATAATATTGTTATATTCTTGGTACCTTTGAGAGTAGGTCTTAAGTGTCTATAAATACACAGACACATGCACACACGAATGCAAGTGTGTGGTGATTAATTTGATTATAGGAATCCTCACCCAGTGTATCCGTGTATCAAGTCCTGACATCACCCACTTGGAACAGACATAGATTGAGGGAGGAGCTGGAAGCATCGTGACCAGGGCCTGGCACGTGCTGAGCACACCTGCTCCCTCTGAGCTCGGGCACAGCCCCACTGGCTCTGGACAAGGGCGATTTGTCACTTACACTTCAGGAAGGGTTAGGAAAAGTCCAGCGTCTTTCTAAGGAGATCAATAGGTTAAATGGAATACTCTGTACCAGGCACATCCAACCTGCAGACTGTAGTCTGTGGCCTCATGTGATGCTGGGTGTCTAGTCATGTGACCCCCCAAAATGATACACTTTTAACATTACCAGGTCATTTTCAGCAGAGCTCCCACAATTCAGGTGCAGAGTGCTTCCACACAGACTGTCCAGTGACAACAAAACACCTTGCTGGGGCCGAGGCGGTACTAGGCCAACTCTGCCTCCTGTACCCACCAGGGACAGGCCATGGCATTGAAACCCATGTGTAGCAGGTGTTTCACACACGTGTGACTCGGTGAGCAAATGGAGCTCTTCCCGGTGGTAATATTTCAACCCACCTCTGTTTGTGTGTGTGCACACACGCGCACGTGCCTGTGAAGCAGATAGACATATAAGCAATCATTAAACTTGGTCTTGTTTGTGATTTTATAAAATAATTTACCAAGTTAAAATACATTTTCAAAAGGAGGTTTCATTCTCTATTTCCCTTAACTATATTATATATTTTATATGTGGTCCAAGATAATTCCTCTTCACCCAGTGCAGCCCAGGCAAGTCAAAAGGTTGGGCACCAGCGCGCCCCACGGGAACAAGAGCGCTTCTGCTGTTCATGTGTACCGCTGTTGGCCAGCTGTACAGTAGGCCCAATCCTCTAGGTCAAGATTTGAGTAAAGCAAGCTCTCATTTCAAACGTGGAGGCTGACTCCTCAGACGTGTGGGTGGAGAGGCTCAGAACTCTTAGCCCTAATCTTGTGTCCAGAGGAGTGTTGAAGGTGTGAACTCACCTTGGCGTTGGAACCCAGCCCCCGTCGCGCAGGTGTTGGTCTGTTGAAGGCAGCTAGTGAAATGCACATTGCTGACGTGCTCTGAGGGTCCCTGCTGGTGGACGAACTCTGCGCAGGGCCCCTGGTGCTGCTCTGAAGTGTAATCATGCTGCTTTCTAGATGGGCTGTGTAGTTGGTAGATGGATGAGGCCGGCCTTTTGGAAATACAGTCCTGTGGTTAGTTGAATGCTGGTTTTGTCCTTTGCAAATTTGGACTTCTATAAACCTCAGTTTCTTCATTTGTTAAAATAGAAATAATAATCCTGCCTCAAAAGGGCATTTACGAGGACTCTGGTGAATACAGTTTATGTGCATGGATGTGCAGTGTTTCATCACTATCTGGACTGGATTAGAGAGGCACGTGGTGCTAGGCAGGAGAAGTGCCACATTACCAGATATCTCGGCTGCCTGGTTGCCCAAAGCCCCTTTATTCCTGCGGCAAACTCACCACCATTTAAGGGCTGCCCAGTTTAGAGCTCATGACTGTCCCAGAACTCAGGGGGTATAGGAGTGTCAGGTCACATTCTCAAAACTCCCCGGAAACGGAAGGATGTAATCCAGAGTGCATTAACTTATTTTGAAGAAGACAAGTGGGAAAAGTATCCTAAATGGACCAAAAATCAGTATCCTTCCTCTCTATGGGAAAGGGAATGGTAAGTCCAGATATGTTCAGAAGTTTCCATGGTGATCTCGGACTCCGACCGAAGAGAACGGACCCGTGGGCGCCAGCACCCCTGACTGTCAGACTGCTGCCTGTTGGGAACTAGGTTACCAAACAGTGGGGCCCCAGGGCAGCTGGTAGCTGGGTGGGGGGGTCCAGGCACTTAGGGCCTTGACCCTCCGGACTCCGAGGCCTCACACTGCCTCACTTCTCAGGGTGTCAACACGAGATGAAATCCCCTTTCTGACTGACACGTTCTTTCTTTAGATATGCTAATGAGATCGATAAGGTTACTGACCACTCCTGAGCTCTGTGCTTCTGGTGTGCGACACATTTTGTCTCTGAAGTCTGCTTTATCTATTAGGTGTGTCTTATCTATTAGGTGTTGATTTTCATAGTGCACTGTCCGAGTTTGGGGAAAAGGAACCTGTCTTTACATCTCACAAATACTTAGGGACAGGGACTGTGAACATGCTACTAGAGGCATGGACAGACAGCCTTCCCCTACTTCTGTGCGATCCCGGTGGAAGCCTCTGTGCCTCTTTGCTCAGGGCTAATCTGAGCTGTCACTTGCCTGAGAAGTCACAGCTTTATACTTGGGCACACATCACTGTCTGAGCTTTCATTTCCTTCAGTGTAATTCATGACACAGTGACCCGTGGTAGTTCTTGTATTGGCTTTTTTTCCTAAGTAAGCTTCACACTTCCAATATCAGGGTGACTTCTTGGAAACCAAATGGGTGGAAGTCTGTTTTCTGGAGAAATCAGTTGTATGGGCAAAATTCCTATATCAGCTCCTGGCTCTACCTGCGTCTTTTAAAGTTGTTTTTGACAGGAAAAGTCCTCCTGAAGGACTTCAAATCGTCATTAAAATGCCAAAAATGGAGAGCGCAGTACTGGTGTTTATATAAGTTTGGGAAATATCTTAGCCAGGGACCAAAAACAAATGTGGAAACGCCCCTCTGAAAAGGCGACGACTAGAGAAGTGCAGACTCCAGTGAGATGTGGGTCAATGGCCTTAGCAGGTGGGCGGAGCCCCAGGCAGGGTGGGGGCACCGCGAGGCACAGGAGCAAAGGTCTCCGGCGGCTGCGGGGGGGAACGCTGGGGGAGACACGATAAAGTACGTGGGGCAGGAAAGGGACTTTCAGAAAGGAAAAAAATCATCTCCCAGTTGCAGGAAAACCTTGTGGAATCCAGGGACAATACAAAGGCCACTGATTAGGAAAGCAGACAGAGACACGCAGGTGAGAGCCGATACTCCAAATCCTGTCTGAAAAATCCAGAGACTGGATGGGCAGATGTACTCAGAAGCTGGTCCGGCGACCTTCTCAGTGGAAACCGGAGGACAGAAGAAAAGGGTCTCCTGGCTCAGCATCGCTCAGAGACACGAGGCGCCTCAGCATAGGGACTGTTGTTTTGTTGGAAGAGAACTGTAAGTTAATCTGAGAAGCAGGAGGCTGCCTTTTACCCTCCGGGACACCGTTGGGGTTAAGGCTGTATGTATATTCATCTAAAACTTGTTTTTTAAATGGAGCTAGGAATCAGACCCCTTGGCCCAAGTGAGCCAGACAGGTGTCTTCCGTTGAGCTACATCCTTGCTTCTTAACACAGATTTTCACCTCGGCTCCGGCTCCGGTTCTCATCCGGCTCATCAGAACGGGACCGCACCCGCGAGCCCTTCGCCCCAGTTCTGTTCTTTCTCCGACCTTCCTCAGCCCGTCCAGCCTCCCGCCTTCTGCATCGAAGTGCTGGTCTTGCCAAATGCCATCCTACTCCTAAATTATTTATAGTTGGTAAAGAAAAATGGGGGGGGGTGTTACATGGTATTTTTGTACCTTTGTTTTGATACAAGGTTTCCCTGTATAGTTCTGGCTGGCCCGGAACTCTCTAGATGATCCTACTTCTTTTTTTTTTTTTTTTTTTAAGATGGGGTCTTGCTTTGTAGGTCAGGCTGGCCCTGAGCTCACTATGGAGCCCAGGCAAGCCTCGAACTCAGCAATCCTCCTGCCTCTGCCTCCCGAGTGCTGGGATGACAGGTTTGAGCCACCACGCTCGCTCGGCACTGTGGTATGTGGTACTGATTGCTGGTGGGCGTGAGTCACCACGCCCAGCGTTGTATGTGGTTACTGGGATCAAATTCAAGACCTTGTGCTTGCGAGGCAGGCACTGGAACCACTGAGCTAAATCTCCAGCCCGGTTCTACTTCTTGCTGAGCGCTGGGCCACAGGCCTGCGTCCCCCCACCCCATAGCTCCTTGGTGCTGCTGACGTGTCTCGTGCAGCCTTGTGAAAATCAGAGGATTCAGGAGATAGTAGTAAAGGGTTAGACTGCCCGAGCCTGAAATCTGTTGACTCTAGATACTAGCTGTGATCTTGGGCAAATTCTTGTCTCTTTTCTCTTTTCCTCTCTCTTTGTCTCTCTTTCTTTCATTCTCCTCCCACAGTGCTTGAGTGACATGAACCAACTAAAAATAAACTGCATATTTGTTAAGAAAATCACCTCTTTGAGAAGCCCCGCGTTAATCTCTGACCTGGGGTCCGCCCTTGGGTCCACACTGAACAGAGAAGCTCACCTTTCCACGTTGCCCCCATCAGCCCGCGCAGGTGACGTGATCGGAAGGGAGTGGTGTGGCTGCTCCCTGGCCGGGTCTCCCTGAGCCTTCATCTCTACAGTGAGAAGCAAAACTGCAGAAAGTCAATTGTCTCGGAAGAAGTATCCTGTAATGCACGAAGTGCTTTTTAAGGCCCTCTGAACGGGTACACAATTAATTACGAACCGTTTATCAAAAGGGTCGGGCCGACTGGTTTCTTTTACCAACTTGTGGTTACAGTGGAAAATAATTTCTTAGAATGGAGCATCTTGCCCACATCCTCAGTCTTGCCACCCCCCAGTGGCCTGACTATGCCCTGAAGAAAAAAAAAACATATATACATATATGCATACATACACACACATGTACACATACATATATATACCTGTATGTATATTTAAATTTATTTCAGTCCTGGGGATTGAAACCAAGACCACCTGTGAGCTAGGCAGCCGCTCTAACCACTGAACATATCTCTACCCCATATGTCATATATACAAGTATATATATATGTACACATATAATACATAAACATACATATATATCAGACAAAGTGGCGTATGACTGTAATCCCGGAACTCTCGGAGGCTGAGTCAGGAGCCCGGCAGGGCTCTGTGGCTGCTGGTACAGTGTCAGAGCAGGATTCATCACGTGGAACTGACTGTTCGGTTGCCACGGCAGCCAGGACACAGGCTGAGCAGTTTGAAGACACTCTTCGGACAGCACGCTGCATTGTCGTTGGTGAAGTTAAGATGTCAAAAGAGCTGGACATGGTGACGTATGACTAACATGACTATGATCCTGCTTTCTCCAGAAGCTGAGACAGGAGTGTAAGTTCCAATCCAGCGTGAGCAATTTAACAAGACTTTCACTTTAAAAAAAAGAGATACACTTACAAAAGAGCTGGGGCTACAGCTCGGTGGTACTGTAGCCCAGGGTTTGATCCTAGTTAGGGGGGAGTTAAATGGACAGGTCATAAAACTGAGACAAACAGGTAAGGTGTAATGACCATTTTATAGGCCACTGCAAGCTGCCCCCCTTTGGCCTCTTAAGAAGAGGCCTCACTGTGTAGTTCAGGCTGGCCTCGTTCTCGTGGCATCCTCCTGCCTCAGCCTTCCAGAAGCAAACTGCTCTTGAAGCTCCAGGCTCTCCCCTACAGAATATGTCTCTTCACCATCCCTGCGTGCAGATGCCCGTAAGGAATATAAGTTCCAAGATCAGGCCGCTGCTTTGCGGTGAGTCTCAGCTTCCGGGGAGGTGTGGGAAGGTTGATGGGTCCCCGGGACCCGGAGGACAGACGGAACTGTGTGGACAGTCATGGCGCTGGCCACGGGAGTCCCGCAATGGTGCTGAGAGCCGCTCGAGACTGCGGGGACACCTCTCCCCCACACCAACACGCACACACGCGCACCCCTGGCGGCTGGAAGGGGGTCTCGTGCCCTCTCTTTCCTCCCAACCTTGGCTGCAGTACCCTTCTGGGCATCCGAGTTCTTCCTTTGGACAAAGGGCTGGCCATACCGGGGACCCGGCTCTGCCCCCACGTCAGGACTGGGTCGGACTCCCCAGGGACGTCAGTAGCGCTGAGAACGGTGGTAACTTGGCCTCTAGACATTTTTTCCATTTGAGCAAGTGGTGGAGAGGAGGGAAAGGAGGCAGCTGTGGAGGCCTTTGACCCTCAGAAACTTTTCCAAGGCCCTGGCATCATGAGAATTCGCTTGTTCACTCGGAGGAGGTATTTCAATCCTGCTGGGAGCCGACTCACAGCAGCTTCTGGCTTCCCTGGAGTTCTAGGCTTGAATGTCACCCTATAGAAGTGTAGTATTCGATTTCCTAACCAGTTGTTCCTTCCCGTGGAAAACTCATGGAGCACGTTATTGGGTTTCCTGAGAGGAATGCAGTAAGAGTCCCTTACTGTAATGAGAAAAGGGACGTTTTCTCTCTGTAGATAGGATGATAACTGCTATTTTTACTCCGTGGATTACATATGCTCGCTGGGTATGTGCTGACGCCCAGCCGCACACAGGAATGCCTTAGGGTTGATTTCCCAGCGAAGGAGGTTTGATAACAGACCTGATTTCATTCCTGGGATAACGCGGCTTCACTTCGGACAAATGTGTGCCACACTGGTGTTACGGCGCAGGAATGGCACTCGGAGACCTGTGCGAGCCTTTGGAATCTGGGGTCTGAGTTCCGAATGCTACAGTAGCTATGGGGGATCCTTCCCCCCACTCTAAGTGTAGGCGCCTCAGCCAGAACTACTGGATGGGGATGGTTCTGGTTTAGAATGTGACCCAAACTCCTCCTTACTCTTGGCTGCAATGACGTGGGGATTTAAAACAACAAAAGCCCAGGGATGGCTTGTTCCTCCCTCCAGAGATGCTGATCTGGGGGTCTGGTGCCAGACGCAGCCCGGTGCTGCGAGTTGTGCAAGGGCCTTGGATGATTTTAGCATGCGGCAGAGTTTGAGGGTCCCTGGTCAAGCTAGAGTCGAAGGGATACAGAGGAAGAGTGAGTAGACAGGAGGACGTGGGTGGCGTGGGCGGCCAGGGGCATCGCTGAGGAGCGGAGGAGGGAGGACAGGGCCTTGCAGACGGGGAGATGGAAGCAGCGAAACACACGGGTCCCACAGCTGGGGCTCGGCGCTGTGTTGGAGTAGGGGTTTGGGGGTGCTTGGGGCCTTCCCGCTTCCGCTGCTGTGGGCTCTGTCTGTCGTCACTGCCGTGTGGAGCTGGGAATTGGTCTTTAAAGCTCAATTGGAGGGGGAGGGTAAGAGACAGGGTCTCCCTGGGGCCCCGGGTAGCCCCAGCTCCTACCCTCAGTCCCTGTCCCGGCCTCCTGAGGAGTGAGGCTCCCGACGCAGGCTCCCTTGCTTGGCCACATCTGTTGTCCCCAAAGGGGATGAAGTTATACTGCCAAGTGGGCACGGGGAGGGCGTGGGTGCAAGCCCTCCCTCGCGGCCATCTGTCACCAGCGCTGGCAGCATACGCGCTGCTCCCAGACTCAGTCTGTCTAGCAGTTTGGGGGATGAGAAGCCGTCTCCGCACAGTGGACTGCTGTGTCCACTTGACGTGCCACGGTGTGGCTTCTGGGTAGAACCTGTGTGGCACGAGCCCGGGAGAAGCTGGCTCGTGCTCCCGGCCTCACAGCACGTGCCGTGGGCCACGGCTCTGCAGGTACCAAGGCCGGGCTGCCCTCACGGGATAGTCCCTTATTTCGTCAGTGCCAGCCTTCCAAACCACGCTCTGGGTTGCGTTAGTAGAGCTCTGCCTCTGATGGGGAAAGGGATGGAGAAACAGTTCCTGGAAAGGACCGGGACACACCACCCACCTCACATTCCTCAAAGGAAAACCAGGTTTTGTCCTGTTCCCGACAATCCCACGGTGTTCTTGTTGTCCTGTCAGGATTGCTGGTTTTTAGGTCTCATTTACACCAATGGTTTCCGTATCACAAGTGTGCTATGAGCAAGCCCTTAGCCTTCCACAGACAAAAGAGCCCGACTGAGATGCCTGTGGCGCTGTTTCCTGTCTGTCGTGGACTCGGCGGCCGCCGCGGCCCTGCGTTTGTCCCTGCCGGCCTCCTTGGGGCTCTGTTGCCCTGGGCTCTTTAGCATGTTGTAGCTTTGAACACCGTGGTTCTCGGTGAGTCTGTACCTCCGAGACCGGCCTCTCTGTGTCCCCCTCTCGGTCACGTCTGTGGCTGCCTTGGGAGCCTAGGGGGCCTGTGCTGTGGTTTGCAGGGTGGGGGGGTCTGAAAACACAGTTTCCCACCCCGCTTCTTCGGCCGTCCACCCTGAGGCCGTGCTGGGAGGGTGGGGGGTGGGGGTGTAAAATGATGCTGGGGACGTTGCTGGGTCAGCAAGTTCACTGTTTGCCTAGGGAGGTTGCTGAGCTGTTTTCCTGAAGGCTGTGCTTCTGAGAAACACCCGCCAAGGGCTCCTTGGAATGTGTCTTTAGCCACTGTTATTGACCGACTGGGAGAGTGAGGCCCCCTGCCCTGGGCTCCGGAGCCGTCCTGGGGTCATTTTCATGATGCGTCACCCCTCAGTACCTCAAAGGAGCAAACAGGGAAAGAGCATCATTTTCTTCACCGGTGGCTGTAAACATATTAGTGAAGTTTTAAAAAAATAGCTAAATAAAAAACGTTGTCTATTCTATTTCAATTTGTTCCTTCACTTCTTGAAGGTATTAGGTCAAATGTGCGCCCTCCCTGCAGTCTCCAGTGGGAGTCCCCGTATTTCTGTGGGCGCAGCGCTCGCTACTGAGTCCCCTGGCGTCTCTCCCACTCACAGTCACACCTTTTCCTCGTCAGCTCCGTGAGGACAGGGGTTTTGCTCAGTGCGGTGACCCCGCAGCGTGGAGTGGCTCCTGGCACCCAGCGTCTGCCGAGTCCTGTAGGATCTGCCTGCCCGGCTCCGCCTCTCAGCACACATTTACTCCAGATCTGGACCAAGTGACGCTAGTAACCAAGTTGTTGTTTGCAACGCCGTAACGAACAAGGCTAGCTAGTCATTTCTGTGCACCCGGAGCTGCCGGGAAGGCTGGCTGGGTTCCCCGGGTCCGCTCCCCATGGAACGTGCTGTGTAATCTCATCTCCAAGCCCTCGCACGTCCCGCTTCCCCTCAGCAGAGAAGACCCATCTTGGAAGGTAGTTTCCCTCCTGTGAAGTGACAACAGCCCCGTTCCTCCTGCTGTGGCCCCGCCCCCAGCCCTGAACCCCCTCCAGCTTTGTTTGGCAGTGCGGCTCTGGAGTTGGCTCTGGAGTTCAGACAGCTTCCTGTGGCAGGACCTGCCCTGCTGTGAGCCCTCAGCTTCCCTGTGGCTGTGGGTGACCTGTTACCCCACCCTCTCCCTTGCAGGGCAGTACTGTGCAGTGGTCGGGAACCTTGGTGTTGTCTGGAAGGAACTTGCTTTGCAACTGACTTCCCAGGGGAGCTTGGCCAGACTGTAGCTGTCATTTCTGGGAGGTGAGGACATCCCTACTCGTGTGGAGAACGGGACGATATGGACAGTACCGGCAGAGTCAGAACCAGGCCCTGGACTGCTGATCTCAGCAGGAGTTCACTGAGCAGGCGCTGGTAGCAGTAATGCCATGGAAGGGGGCCGGTCCGTCCAGTCAAGAGGAGTGGACTTGTTCTTGGGTTTGGGGGTTCTGGGGTCTCCTCCTCAACGGTGGTTCCCAGGTGTTTCCATCAGGAACAAAGAATTGAACTAAACAAGCAGAAAGAGGAAAGGTTCACATTTATTTGAGGTAGGGAAAATGAAAAGTGAGGAATAAGAGAGCAGAGTGAACTTGGGCTAAGTAATAGAGAAGGAAAATAAAAACGTAAGACAAAAGGACACCCTGAGGACACAACCGGGAAAAGGCACCACTACAGCCCTTGGCAGCATCCTGTCTTTCTATTCATTCTACATAGCATGGGTTCTCACGAGAAACGCACAAGCATGGGCCTGAGAATTATTCTTGCGTGTGTCCTGGGATCTGGTCATGCTAACTCCCCCAACAGGCTTGGGGTGCTCTTTCCTGCTGGGACTCATTTCTCTGCACCAAAGGCCAAAAAATGTCGGTGAGAGAGGATGAGTCAAGGGCCTCGGGGCTTATCTTTCTTGCTAGCGAAAGTTAAACCAGAAGTAGAGAAAAAGTCAAGTCTATGAGGAAAATAAAAACAACCGGGAAGTGGTGACTTGGGATGGTTGTGGAGGGGTTCCTTGGGGTCGGTGGGAGGCCCCTGCCGGGCCTCGGCTGGTCCTGGGAGCCATCTTTCCATGAAGCAGCTGTCCTCTGTGTAGAAGCCGAGGTCACAGGGCCAGTAACATGCAGAATGAGGAAGTCAAATCAGGTTCCTGAACACTGAGCCAGCTCGCTCTGGGCTTCTGTAAATGTGGAAGCCGCACGGGCCGGAGCTGTTGTACTTGAATCGCAGGACTCTCCCTTTTCGCTGATGGCGGGAATCAATCTCTCTCTCTCTCCTCATGGAAACAGAACCCAGAGTTTCACTCATGCTGCTCAAGTGCTTTACCACGGAGCTATGCTCTCCACCCCTTATTTTCAATCCTTGTTTGTCATTTTTAGCTTTTATTTTTATTAATACATATTTACAGTTCACAAAGATTCCATTCATTGTGGGGAATTGGTACATGGACATAATGTATCTTAATTCTGTTTTCTTCTTCTTCCCTTTCCTTTTTTCTCCCCTCCCTCCATTCTTTGATCTTCTTCCCATGTGAAAGATTTATCCTCCGGTTTCCTTTTATCTGTTTTGTACTTTGTTCTTTAATAGATTTAGTCTCTAAGTTTCTTATATAAGAGAAATCATGCACTATTTAAGCTTGTGTGTTTGTTAAATCCTTACTTGTATAGTCCTTCAGAATTTGATGTATAGTTTTTTCGTTTTTGTTTTTGTTTTTGAGACAGGGTCTCACTTTGTAGTTCAGGCTGGCCCTGAGCTCACTGTGTAGCCCAGGCAAGCCTGGAACTCAGCAATTCTCCTGTCTCTGCCTCTTGAGTGCTGGGATGACAGGTGTGAGCCACTACACCCGGCATTTGTGGTATGTGGTATTGATGGCTAGTGGGCATGAGTCACCATGCCCAGCACTGTATGTGGTTACCAGGATTGAACTCAAGACCTTCTGCTTGCGAGGCAGGCGCTGGAACCACTGAGCTAAATCTCCGGCCCTTGATGTATAGTTTTTACAAAAATGAGATCTAGTCGTGTGTAATGGTGCATGCCTGTAATCCTAGCCCCTGGGAAGCTGAAGCAGGAGGATCCCTCTGAGTACCAGAAAGTTCAAGGCCTGCCTGAACTGTATTGTGAGACCCTGTCTCAAACAAACAACGAAATGAGATCAGATCACAAGTCCTGTTGATTTACTTTTGTTCCATGGGCTTTCTTTTTTAATTGTTATTATCATGGACATCTTTCCATGTCACTATTAAATTTGATAGAGTCAGGAATATAGCTCAGTTGGCACTGTGCCTGCCTGGCAAGCACAAGGTCCTGAGTTTGATCACTGGTACATAAAAAAATTATATCATTTTTAGTTTCCGGCTTAGTTTATACATATTATATATGACTGCTTCATCATTTATTTTACTTTCCCTTACTGGTGCAACCTTAAAGTTGTTTTTACTTTTCCCCCAACTAGGAGCGGAGGGAGTGTTTTGTAATCCATGAACTCTGGTGAGGGAGGAGCGTTCATGTTTTATGTGATGATTCCCCCTCTCTCTGAGTCATCTTCCTCGTCCCAGTATTGCTGCAGCAATTTTTCCTCAGCATGGACTTGAGACATCTCCCGTCAGCATCAGGTTGGACACCCATTTAGCCCTGCAGACCCCTCTCTGTCCCCCTAAATTGCAGGCCGCCTTGAACACACCAGCCCCGTGATTCCTGCCCCACTGATGCCTGTGGCCCGCGACACTGACGATGCGCAGTGACCACTGCCGGGTGATGTCACCCCCTGGTCTGTCCCTGTCTGCTGGGCCCACGTAAGACACAGAAAGATGAGGTCAGTGTCAGTCTGAGCAGCCCCGCTGTAATTCTTGAAAGATGGTCGCTCGTACCAGGCTGCTTCTTGATTTGCTTGTAGCTGGTCAAAATTGAAATTTTCAAGGTCAGATAGAATTTAGGGGTCACTCTTATCTTTTCTGAACTTCTTTAAAACCTTGGAAAAACAACACCCAAACGCACAGAACTATTTTTGGTACTACAAACTGAACCCAGGTCCTTCGCACTGAGCCATATCCCCAACCCTTTTTCCTCTTTATTTTAGCTAAGTTGCTAAGTCGCCTGGACTCCGGCCTCAGCCTCCCAGGGTACCAGATTGGCCCAGTGAGAAATGTTTTTCTTGAAATAACAATAGCTGTGGCTTGCCTTCCTTCCAAGGGCATAGCACCCCGCAGCAGTTTCCAAAAATAGGCCCATCAGATGCAGGTCACTAAGCAGGAATGGGCACTTCCACCTGATACCTTTCACGCTGATCTGATCTCCTCCTCTGAGGAGCAGCCTTAGGCTGTGAGAGCCCTGCAGCTGGGGACCCCACTCAGGGTCCCCCCGAGGCCCCCAGTGTTTCCTTCACCCTCCAGCTCTGTCTCTAGTCGGGGGCAGAGGTCAGAAACACCACATCACCCAGGAGACACTAACAGACAGAAAAGTAAGCTCGCATTCAGGAATCGGAGACCCACAGTGTTTGATTTTGCCGTGTAGAACATATCTTCTGTTTGCCTCTCTTTTAATTTGAGGACCTTCCAAGAAAACATTCCAGAAGCAGCCTTGTTTTGGCTACTTCAAAACAGCCCTGCCATAGGAAGTAGTCTTTTCTTTTTGTGTATGAATTTGCATGTGTCCCTGTCCTGGCCCCTGATGCAAGGACTACGTGGGTGGTGTTAGAATTATAATTCCATGGCATTACCACTTTGCATTTAAGGATATGAGATCAAAGAACAGGGGCCCTTGACACTGACCATACATGAAGTGACCGAGCTGGACCCTGGGTGTTCACATCTGTAGAATTTGTAGTGGGTTCTGAAGAAGTGGGTTAATTTGAATCAAACTTAGAATTTTACTCATAGGAATCAGTTTTGACATGTGTATTAGCCTTCCATCTTTAAAAAATTCTATGAACTCTCAAAAGAATGTGCTTTGGGGGCTGGAAGGTTAGCTCAGTGGTTCCAGTGCCTGCCTTGCAAGCGCAAGGTCCTGAGTTTGATCCCTGGTAACCACATACAATGCTGTGCATGGTGACTCACACCCACCAGCAATCAATACCACATACCACAGTGCTGGGCGTGGTGGCTCACGCCTGTAATCCCAGCACTCGGGAGGCAGAGACAGGAGGATTGCTGAGTTCGCAGTTTGCCTGGGCTGCATAGTGAGCTCAGAGCCAGCCTGAACTACAAAGTGAGACCCTGTCTCAAAAAAAAAAAAAAAAAAAGAATGCGCTTTGGAGACTTTGAGTATGTTCATCCTCTCAACCCTGGAAATAAGTACTATTATTACTCAGTTTTACACCCGAGAAACAAGCGACTGAGAAGGCAGGCGGGCCGGGGACACACCTGCCGGGGGTGGGTTTGAACTTCCACAGGCCGTGTTCGCTGGCCTGGTTTTCTGTGATCCCTCAGACCAAGCTGGTGGAGTTTGCCAGCCCCTGGTGACCAAGGTTGGTTCTTATTTGTTCTGCTTCATGACAGCACACCCTGGTGCCCTTTGTCTTCCTGGCAGTGCTGACTGGCATTCCCTTAAATAAATTAACTTTGCCCCTCCTCTCACTTCTTCAGTGGGAGCAGGTCCCCACGCCAATGAAAACAGAAGTGGGAGACAGCATGGCGGCGGGGCGGGGCGGGGTGTGGCAGAGGGCTCCAGGGTTTATCAGGACGTAAGCGTGTGCCACCCAGAGCCCAGCCCAACCCAACCGACTGCTTGATTCCCGTCGCAGTTTGTTCTGTGGCTTTATAAGTGATTGAAAAAGCTGATATTAAAATGTTTTGTAAGGGAACATTGTGGGGTTCCAGTGAGCTTTGGTCATCTCCCTCTCAAACGTGACAGGGGGTGCCTGCTCAGTAACGGGGGGCTTCTGCATGAGCCTTGCTCGCTCTCTGGAAGGCTCTGTCCCTGGGGCGG
Organism: Thryonomys swinderianus; assembly: GCA_004025085.1. Lineage (NCBI taxonomy): Eukaryota > Metazoa > Chordata > Mammalia > Rodentia > Thryonomyidae > Thryonomys > Thryonomys swinderianus. The sequence continues at coordinate 14,977 of PVIC010032099.1, forward strand.
GCTCTGCCCAGTCGGACTCAGCTTCTGGACCCGACCTTGACCTCTGCGCCCTGTGCCGGGTCCTAGTGAGGCCCCCAGCTTCCCCTGGGGCTCTCTGCTCCCTCCCCACGTCTTCCCGCCTTTCCTGGGTCCCCTCCAAGCTTGCCCTTCCTGACATCCCTTCCCAACCTTGCGAGGAGGTGACTCGCTTATCTCTCTGCAGGACCTCGACTAAGAGTAGCAAAACATCCTTTGAGACCGGTGCAGTCCTGTAGTAACCCAACATGAGGGTAATAAAGTTACTGTTCATGTGTTAAGGGGCTTTGCCGTCTGTCAGTATTCGCCGTAAGGGAACCTGTTCCCAAGGCTCTAATCTCGGAGCCAGATTGGTCGGTGTTATCTGTACAGATAGGTGCGGCTGGTCACTGGCAGCGGTCGAGCCCTGGGTGACCGGGAAGGCCGGCCTTGGCCATGCCCAGCACGTCCTGGAGCTCCCGGCTACCTGCTCTGGCTCCTCAGGGTGCAGCCGGCAGGGTCCCTCCGGGGCCCGGGGTGTGGGACAGTGGAGAGGTCACATATCCCAGTGCTGTGGCTAAAGGCTCATTGCACACCTCTGGAAATCATTTTACAAGAATTTTGTGATAATTCAAATATGACTGTGTCCTTGACGCAGCGCTCCCGGGCCCCTGGGCTCCGACCACTGCCCTCCCCGTACAGCAGGGCTCAGCCTGTAGCAGGTGAAGCCGTGGTCGGCGTCCCGCCCGCACACCCGGCCTCTGCTCAGTCACCCCGGCGTCTGCCTGGGTCTCATGCAGCAGCTCTGCTCCTCGGCCCTGGCCGGGCTCGCGTCCCACCCTGACTCCCAGCGCTGTTCCGTCACTAAGCTGACGGCTGGAGCCAGATCTCAGATGCTCCTCTCTGACTGACGACTCCTGTCCTCTCCGGGAGGCCAGAGCGGAAAGGGAACACGGTTCCCACGGCTTGGCCCGCCATTGCCTCCCAGACTCTGCAGTTCCTGAGACCCAGGGGCCGGGCCTCCCGCCGCCTGCGTGGACGCGGCTTCCCTCCACGCTAACCACAGCCTCCAGTCTTAGTGCGCAGGGACTTTCTTTTCGGTTCGGTTGCTTTACTTGTCTGTGTTCGGTACCTGAGGTAGACTCAGGGCCTGTCGCTTGCAAGGCAGGCACAGGGGACCTTCTTTTTGAGATGGGGAAACTGAGGATTAGAACCCTCTACGGGGCTGGGAATGTAGCTCAGTGGCCCCACACCTGTCTCACAAGACCAAGGTCCTGAGTTCGATCCCCAGGACTGCAACAAAACAAAACAACCTCCCCTGAGGCCTAATCCTGTGTAGGTTCTAGTGGCTCTCCAGAAATGCAGATTCCCAGGGCTTCCTCCAAACCAACTGAATTAGAAACTGGGATTTGGGCCGACAGTCTGCGGTTCACCGACCCGTCCCTGGATTGTGATATCCCCTGAGGAACCACAGCGTCGCAGAGTTCAGCCACTACTCTCCCTCTACCTCCTTCTCTGGTATAGCTTTCAAGCCTTAAGTAGACCAGATATTCTTTCTTAATCTGAATCTAATCGATCTGATTACCTTCTAAATAAACTCAAAATAACTCACCATGAAAAAAAAGAACCTTAGCCAGGCAGAGCAGTAGATACATCTGTGTCTTGGGATCCTGGGGCAGGAGGACTGTAAGGTCAAGTGTCACCTGTGCTCACTAGCAATCAGCAAGAGGCTGTCTCAAAATAAAAAATAATAAAGTTCGGGCCGGAGGGTTAGCTCAGTGGTTCCGGTGCCTGCCTCGCAAGCTCATGGTCCTGAGTTGGATCCCGGTAACCACATACAATGCTGGGGGTGGAGACTCACACCCACCAGCAATCAACCAGCAATCAGCACCACATACCACAGTGCCGGGCGTGGTGGCTCACGCCTGTAATCCCAGCACTGGGGAGGCAGAAACAGGAGGATTGCTGAGTTCGCGGCTTGCCTGGGCTACGCAGTGAGCTCAGAGCTAGCCTGAACTACGGAGCGAGACCCTGTCTCAAATAAATAAATAAACAAACAAACAAACAAAACAAACAAATAAATAAATAAATAAAGGTCAGGGCTGGGGATGTAGCTCAGCGGCGCAGTGCCTACCTGACATGCGCAAGGCCCTGAGTTTGATTCCAGCAACAACGATAATAATAAAGGGCAGAGGAAGTAGCTTAGTGCGAAGCCCCGGGCTCAATCTCCAGTACCAGAAAAATAGAACAAAGCAGAAGGAAAAAAAAGAGAGAATTTGCAAACTTCTAGGGAGGAAATTCTGACATATCCTGTAATCAGGAAGAACCTTGTAGAGTACAGTTGTCATAAAAGAAAAATGATCCTCCGTAGATGAGGTACTCAGAGTGGTTGGACTGGCAGAGACAGTGGGACAGCGGTCAGCCTGGGGCTGCGGGGGAGACGTGGGGGTTCGCTGGGTGAGGTCCAAGCGGAGTTTCGGTTTGGAAAAGACCTGAGAATAAACGGCGATAGTGGTGACACCAGATTGTGAAAGGCCTTAATGCTATCAAGCTTAAAATGCCTAAGATGGTAATACCACTATTATGTTTTTCTAGATCAGGCGATCGGAAGCCTTCAGGCTAGGATGGCCGGAGACACCACTATTATATTTTTAATTAAAAAAAAAGGAATTTGTTAACGGAGGCAGCTCTACTGACTTACGTTCTTAACAACGAGAAGCAGTCTGAGAGCGGGTCGTGGGGCTGGCGCGGCGCGCTCTCTCCGTCTGAGAGGCTGGGATCCGGTCTCTGCGCCAGGTGCACCCGGCAAGTCTGGGCATGTCGTCAAACCTCCCTCGTGTTTCTGAGCCCCTGATGTTTAAGAAGGAGCTGGTCACATCGATCGGCATCTAGAATTCAAACAGAATTGCGGGTCTGTGGAGAGTAAAGGTAACACGTGTGTGGAATGTTTTTTATTTTAGGAGAAAATGTATCTTCTACATCAAAAGTACTGGCAAGTCTTCAGCTTTTCCCCGGGTGCCTAAAGGCCGAGCCCCTGAGAAGGGCGGGGCGATGCCGCACGCCCTGGTCTGGGCAGGAAGTCTCGCAGGCCCTTCAGCGTCGGGCATGGTCCCATCCTCTGTAGAGGCCGCAGAGGAGGCTGCGCTACTGGCAGACGGGAGGGGAGGCGGGCTATGGACTCCCCCACTTCCTGCATTAGTGGCTACCCAGTAAAACCATACTTTTGAGTATAATCAGTTTGTGTTTTCTCTATTTCGTTAAGGGATGGATTGGAGCATCTTCACAAAACTGCTCCAGTCCAAGTAAAAGCTGAAGTGACGGGAGAACACAGCTTCTAGACGAGCCCCCGCGGCTCCTCTCAGCCCAGCGGCCAGCAGTGGGCTCCCTTTCCTGAACTTCTCCAGTCACTGCTGTTCTAATCCCACTTCCACACCACACAGACTCCCAGACAGGGAGAAAGTCTTTAAACACCTGATTCTAACTTGTGCTTCAGAATGACCCTTATACAGGACAATGTTCTCATAAGCTCCAGGAAATTAGCTTAGGTAAATAAAGGTGGTTAAGGCCTGTACTAATAAAAGATAACATTACATTTGTTTTCTTTTCACTGTTAAGTTGCTTTAAAAAAAAAGCAAATAATAAACACCAGCTTTTTATGCTACTGCCACCAATGCTTATACAGTAAATCATGAGATCATAGACTGCAAATGAAACAATGTTCTTTATGCTGCTGATAAAGAAATGAAATTTATTGGCCAGGGATTTAGTTCAGTGGTTCTGGTGACTGCCTGGCAAGTGCAAGGTCCCGAGTTTGATCCCCAGTAGTACATATCACAATGCCGGGTGTGGTGGCTCCCACCTATAATCCCAGCATTTAGGAGGCAGAGGCAGGAGGACTGCTCTGAGTTTGAGGCTTTCCTGGGCTACATAGTGACTTCAGGACCAGTCTGAACTACAAAACGAGATCCTGTCTAAAAGAAAAAAAAAGAGGTACCAGAGATTTAGCTCAGTGGTTCCAGTGCCTGCCTAGCAAGCATGAGGTCCTGAGTTCAATCCCTGGTAACCACATACAACAGTACCAGGCATGGTGACTCACACCCATCAGCAACCAGTACCACACACCACAAAGCTGGGCACTGTGGCTCATGCCTGTCATCCCAGCACTTGGGAGGCAGAGGCAGGAGGATTACTGTGAGTTCTAGGCTTGCCTGGGCTACATAGTGGGTTCAGGGCCAGTCTGAACTACAAAGCAAGACCCTGTCTTAAAAAAAAAAAAAGAAAGAAAGAAAGAAATGAAGGTTATCATGGAAAAGTTAAGATATTTACTTTATAGGAAAGTGGTTAATGCTATGAAAAGTACTTGAGCTTTAGAATAATCAACAACTTTGTACTAACTTGTGGTGTAACGCTAGCTGCATAACCTGCCGCAGACTCCATTTCCTTTAGGTGTCCGGCTGGAGTCAAGTTTCATGTACAGTTGTGTCTCAGTGTCTCTATGCTACTGAAATGAGAGACAGAGGTAGATTATTATCCACAGGGTGGGGTCCCAGAGACCAGTCTCTTGAACACCAAAAGCTGCAGATGTCCCCATGCTGTCCACAAGGTGGTGTGGCATTCGCTCATGATCTATGCACTTCCTCCCTTACACTCCACAGCATCTCTGGATCCCTTTAATACCTCGGATAATGGAAATGCTGGGTAAATGTGCACACTGTGTTATACAGAGTAGTTACACTGTGGTGAGTAATGACAAGGGGGAGAATCCATACATGCTTAGTATAGGTGCAGTTTATATTCTGAGGCTGTTTGAATCACTGGATGCGAAACCTCCAGGGTCAGAAGAGGGACACTTGCCTGCCGACTGCTCAGGGCACCAGAGCCGCTGGAAGCCACGGACACGCGAGGTGATAGGCAGGAGCCTAACGGGGCTCTGGGCTGAGTCTGTGGGCCTCACTGTCACTGAGTTTGCCCTCATGCTTTCCAGTTCAACCTTCCTTCAGTGAAATGTGCTTTTATTTCCTTCAACCGGAAGAAGCAAAATCTCTTACCAGCTTTTCTTGATGAAGACTTGAACTAAGCAAGACCAGCAACAAATTGTTGGGCATGGGAGGTCCCGGGTGGGACCGGGACATCTAGAGTAGCTCTTAGTGGGCACCAGAGACGTCCAGTGTCGTTTCCATTCCTTTCGTGGTGAGCGGACTCTGCCTGACCTGTGAATGTGGCATCTTAGTGAAGTTTCCCCCAGCACTGGGGGTTGGGGACCTTGTGCGTGCTGGGCAAGCTATATCCTGGCCCTTCAAAATGATCTGAGCAAGATACACAGAAGGATCAGGTCTCTACATGCCAAATCCGCTATTATAATTAGCCAAGTTAATAGTGCTGGGATCACAACCTCGGAGAGCTAAGGTAGGGAGATTAAAATTTCAAGCCAAGCCTGGGTCACTTAGTGACCTAATAGGATCCTGTCTGAAGGCCTTTGGGTTCAATCCCCAGTGCCACCAAAAAAGAAAAAGGAAAAAAAGCAAGTTTAGTTTTAAAAAGCCAACTCAGTGGATTTAATAACGTTCTTTGTTTGAATTTGAAAATGACATCTTATACAAATATTTAGCCTGCAGATGTTTGTTTAGTTGCAAGTTGGGAAGCTTTACACCATCCGGACATCTGGCCCCTGGAGAAATCAGGGGATGGGCAGCAGTGGCCAGGAAGGTGTGGGCTACACCTGGGCAGAGGCCTCCCTCTCCGGCGTGCCAAGCCCTCTGCTTCCTGTGGGCTCACATGTGCCACCTGGCTGCTTCCCTTACCTCCCTGGGGCAGTAGGCATTGCAGCTCGCTAGCCTAGTAGCCCAGACACAGGCTGGCCGTCGTCTTTCTCTTCACCAGCCAGCTGCCCAGCTGCTTGTTCAAGGGCGGCCTGCACCGCATTCTAACACTGCACCAGAGACAAGATGCTGCGTCCTGCCCC
>PVIC010032100.1:0-20911 GCA_004025085.1 Thryonomys swinderianus
AAAAAAAAAAAAAACAAACAGGAGGGCTGGGGATTTAGTTCAAGTGGTACCATGCCAACCTTGGACACACAAGGGCCCAAGTTCAATCCCCATCCCCAGTAATGCAAAACAAACAAACAAACAGGGTGGGAGATTTAGCTCAGTGGTTCCAGTGCCTGCCAACAAGCGCAAGGTCCCTGGTTCATCCCCAGTAACCACATACAATAATACCAGGCAGGGTGGCTCAGGCCTGTAATCCTAGTACTTAGGAGGCAGAGACAGGAGGACTGCTGAGTTTGAGGTTTGCCTAGGCTACAAGGTGAGTTCAGGGCCAGCCTGAACTACAAAGCGAGACCCTGTCTCAAAAAAAAAAAAAAAAAAGAACAAGAAGAAGAAGAAAAGCTGATGCTAAATTATAAGTATGGATGATAATAACGATGCGTCAAAAAGACATAAGAGAGTGTAATGGAGAAAAACAAGAACCTGTGAAGCCATTTAAGTGCAAACAAATGGAATGAAAGGCTGAAATGAGCACAGGCTGTGGGAAAGCGTCTTCATTAGCACACAGAAATGTAGAAGAATGATAGGATTTGTAAATCCTCCATTTGGTAATCACAGAAATAACTGTTTCACATAAGAATCACCAAGTGGGTGGAAGTTTGATTAAAAAGAAAACTGAAGGTATTTGCAGAGTCTCAAACTATCTTCCCTCAAAAAATTGACCAATGGCCGGGCATGGTGGCTCACGCCTGTAATCCCAGCACTCGGGAGGCAGAGGCAGGAAGATTGTGGAGTTCGAGGCTTGCCTAGGCTACATAGTGAGCTCAGAGCCAGCCTGAACTACAAAGCAAGACCCTGTCTCAAAAAAAAAAAAAAATTGACCAATCACAAAGAGAAAACAGCCACTGTCCAACAGAAACAATAGGCAGATGCCATTAAGTGATCAGAGCTGACCTCACCAGTCCGAGAGGCCACATTACTACTTCTCATGTATCCCTACCAAACACGCAGAACCCAGGTCTAACCATAAAAAAGTAACATGCAGGCCCAAACTGTGGGACATTCAAAAACTAAGTGGCCTGAATACATAGAGCTATCTGCATATAAGTGTTTGTAGCAACATTATTTATAATGACAAAGAGATGGAAGCAGCCAAGAGTCCATTATAAATGAGAGGACAACTCCATGTGCAGACGTGGAATGTTACCTCTAAAAGGACAGAAATTCTGACACACACTGCATTTGGAAGAGCCTCAAGGACCTGCTAAGTGAGAGAAGCTAGTGGCAAAAACACAAGTGCAATATGATTTCACTGACTTAGACTGGTGGTCAGAGCCAGAAAATGAAAGTAAAACGCTGGTGGCCAGGATCAAAGGAAGGAAATGAGGAATTGTTTAATGGATACAGGGTTTCAGGTTTTCAAGACAAAGTTCTAGAGATCTGTTGCACAATAACACGAGCATACTGAAGCCTACTAAAACTATACACATAAAAATGTTTAAGAGCTAGGTGCGGTGGCTCACGCTTGTAATCCCAGCCTCGGAAGACAGAGGCAGGAGGATTGCTGAGTTCGAGGCTAGCCTGGGCTCCATAGTGCGCTCAGGGCCAGCCTGAACTACAAAGTGAGACCTTGTTGCAAAAAAAAAAAAAAAAGGTTAAGTTTTAAAATTTTGTATAACATGTTTTTATTACAACTTAATTTAGGGGGTGCTTTTTGAGACAGAGTCTTACCATGTGCCCCAGACTGGCCTCAGATTTTGATCCTCATCTTCCCAAGTGCTAGTATTATAAGCATGCACCATCGTGTTTAGCTTTAAATTTTTTTAACTGTTTTAAAAAAAATAGTGCCTATATACCTGGTGTGGTGGCACACACCTATAATCCCAGCATTTGGGAGGCAGAGGCATGAGGATCTCTGTGAGTTTGAGGGCAGCCTGAACTACAAAGGGAGACACTGTCTCAAAATAAATAAAATAAAATAAAACATTGTTTTTTAAAGGAGTGCAAATGTACTTCAAAAATACCAAACCTAGCCAGGGATTTAGCTCAGTGGTTCTAGTGCCTACATCACAAACTCAAGGTACCAAGTTTGATCCCCAATACAACAAAAAAAGTACCAAACCCATGAGTCATGAGAGAGAGTTGAATATGAGAGAATGGAAGATACATGACAACTCACTGAAATTTGTAAGTCTAAATAAAACTCTAGATCAGTCAAAGTATTGTCTTTTTCTATAAATAAGGAAACTTAGCAGGAAAACTGCTGAGATTTAAGTAAGGTTAGCATACCGGATATTAGTGTATCAATACTGATTTCTTGATTTTGATCACTATACTGTCTTCATTGTAAGAAATCTACTCTTAAGAATTCACAGAGGGGGCCAGAGATTTAGCTCAGTGGTTCCAGCGCCTGCCTCCCAAGTGCAAGGCCCTGAGTTCGATCCCCAGCATTGTAAAGACATACAATGCTGGGTGTGATGACTCATGCCCACCAGCCATCAATACCACATACCACAGTGCCGGGCATGGTGGCTCACGCCTGTAATCCCAGCACTCGGGAGGCAAAGGCAGGAGGATTGCTGATTTTGAGGCTTGCCTGGGCTACATAGTGAGCTGAGGGCCAGCCTGAACTACAAAGCGAGACCCTGTCTCAAAAAAAAAAAAGAATTCACAGAGGGGCACCATGTCTGTCTGCATCAACTCTCAAATGTGTTTCTGCCTATTTCTCTCTTTCTCACATAGAGATGAAAAGACACACGTGCACACTAACACATGTGCACACACTCATACAGGTACAAATCGACCTGCCTGGCTACCTCTACATAGTCTCACTTCTTCTTTCTCTGAGTAAACAAAAATATATAGGTGGGAGGATGAATGCACAGACAATACACAGAAAAGGAGTGAAAGAAAAAGAGAAAAAGAATGATAAAGCAAATAGAGTAAAATGTTAACATTTGCACAATCTGGGTGAAGGCTGAGAACGCCTTGCATCATTTTTGCAACTTTTCGGTAAGTTTAAATTATTACATAATGAAGAGGTAAAACTTGAAAATGTCAAAGTTCATACAGGCCATAAAACAACAAAAGGCTACAGATGCACCTCCAAAAGCTCCTCCTCAGATTTGGAAAATTACATATAACCGGTCAAAATTCTCATGAAATTTTTTTTTTTTTGATACAGGGTCTCACTTTGTAGTTCGGGCTAGCTCTGAGCTCACTATGTAACCTAGGCAAGCCTCGAACTCAGCAATCTTCCTGTCTCTGCCTCCCGAGTACTGGGATTACAGGTGTGAGTCACCACGCCCAGCACTGTATGTGGTTTCCGGGGATCGAACTCAGGACCTTGCGCTTGCGAGGCAGGCACTGGAACCACTGAGCTAAACCTCTGGCCCAAATTCTCATGAATTTTGAAAGAACAATTAATCAGAGAGACATGTCTTATAATTCAAAAACCATGTTAAAAGAAAATGACAAATATCAGGTAAGGGGCAGTGCTAAGGATTGAACTCAGGGCCTCATAAATGTTAGGTTCTGGCTGCGCCACTGAGCTATCCCATCCCTTTCCAATTTCTCTTTTTTTAATTTTTTTGAGACAGGGTCTCCCTTTATAGTTCAGTCTGGTTCTACACTCACTATGTAGCCCAGGCAAGCCTTGAACTCAGCAATCCTCCTGCCTCTGCCTCCCGAGTGCTGGGATTACAGGTGTGAGCCACCACACCCGGCACTGTGGTATGTGATACTGATTGCTGGTGGACATGAGCCAGTATGCCTGGTATTGTTGTATGTGGTTATCAGGGATTGAACCAGGGACCTTGCGCTTGCTAGGCAGGCACCGGAACCACTGAGCTAAATCTCTGCCCCCTCCCCTTTTCAGACAGGGTCCCTCGCTGTGTGATCCAGGCTTGCCCTGAACTCACTATGTAGCCCCCAGGCTAGACTCGAACTCACTGCAATCCTCCTGTTTCTGCCTCCCAGGTGCTGGGGTTACAGGTGTGAACCACCATGGCCAGCCCTTTATTTTTCTTTTAGGACAAGATCTTACTAAGTGGTTTAGACTAGCCTTGAACTTTTTCTGGCTTTAGCCTTTTGAGTAGCTAGAATCACAGTCATGTGCCATCACACCCAGCTGGTGACCACTGTTTTTATGATACATTCTTTCCATCCTTGTCGAAACAGGCTTTCTCAGAAAAGGGTCTGACCCCAACTCATGTTAAACCTGGTCATTTCATTGGCTCATAAACAACTGAGGCTTTAACCTCCCATAACACTTAGCATGTGGACCAACTGAGCTACCTATAGAAAGAGCATATTCCAGCAGCCTTGGGGACTGGTGGCTGAGGAAGCCAGCAGTTGTTCTTGTCATCCTCAGCAAACAATAAGGGATCAAAAGAGGAAGTACGAGCTGGGTGTGGTGGGTCATGCCTATAATCCCAGCACTCGGGAGGCAGAGACAGGAGGATTGCTGAGTTCCGGGTTTGCTTGGGCTACATAGTGAGCTCAGAGCCAGCCTGAACTACAAAGCGAGACCCTTTCTCAAAAAAAAAAAAAAAAAAAAAGAGGAAGTATGAAAACAACCAAGGGCCTCGTGAGCACAGTGATGTGTCCGCAGGTCACCAGGAGTCCCTCTGCCTATTCTGGTCACCTTAGTACTTCTTCCAACAGAGTTCTTGTAGACAATAAGAACTCGGCCTCCCAGCTATGCAAATCAGGGTGTATATGACGGGATTTTAGTAAAGTGAGTTGCAGGCAAATTGCTAAATGCCCTGTGAGGAAGGGGGTGAATTTGCAAAGCTGATCACTGGACTTGAACAGGATTGAGGTCAATGGTTGCTAAAACTGAAACCATCATATGGGAAAGTTTTAAACCATAGCTGTGGTGACAAAGGGGTTCAAATTCTCGAGATCCATATTTCCTTGACAATACACTTCTGCCCAGCATGTACCACAGTCATAAAACACCACACTAATGAGGACTACAAAGGACAACACACGACAAAAGTAAACATGTAGAACCATCCTTTCCTCCCTGGAGTTAATGTTACATCTTTCCTTTAAAAAGTTTAAAACATACAGATAACCATTATCTAAATCTGAAGAGCCTTTCTGCAGGCCTAAGCAAGACACTCTGGTAATTTACAACTTTGATGTGCAACTTCAGTTACAGTGCAGGTGTCTCTAGAAGATTAACAAGGAACAAGATGTTCTGGAAAATGCCTTTCTAGGATATCCACATCGCCAACTCCCCACATCTTCATTCCCTCTAAGAAGCCCAAACTCTCCCCCTGACTGTGTGATTCCTGTCTTGGAAACTCACCTGCTGTCCCTCTTGACAGTATGCTTAGTGGTCTAAATAAACTCTGGCCTTTCTGGTATTCCTTCTCTGCTGGTAAATCCCTTTACCTATGTGTCTCAGGCCCTCTAGTACTGTGTATACAGCCATATCCATGTGTAAGACCCAGCAGCTTCTAGTGACAGGGCAGAGGCTCTCGCTCAGCATTGTTTAAAAGCTTCCCAACTGGATGGAATGTTTACCCATGTGAAGAGTGGCACTTAGCACTTCCCTTGGCACAGCATTTCGGCTAGATCAATGGTACCTTATCTACAAGGATTTTAATCACTCTGGAAACAGGAGCCATATACACTGGAAATAGTAAACAAAGCTGTGGAAGAGCGTGAAGGTGTTTTGGAAAGATTTGTGAGCAAGATGTCGTCTCTGGTAAGCAAACCCCTTGCAGGCAGCACTCACGATGCGCTGGCAATCTGCTTCTCTCTGTGCTACGACAAGCCATTGAGTAGCTCTGAAAGGCTTTTTTGTTTGGTAGGGTCTCGAGAACTAAGATCTGGGTTGAGCTTCTGAAAGAAGGCTGCATGTATTCATAAGATACTAAACTGCTAGGGAGATTCCAGAGAAAAACCCCTGCTGCCAGGACCCACTGGAAGTCCCCAGGAAGAACTTGAGGTGTGCTGAGCAAGAGTCATGCTTCCCAGGGAGGGGCTGGGTACATGTGTGCATGTGTGTGCACCCAAGTGTGCACTGTGCTCTGCAGTCCAGCTCCTGCTGGCCACAACCACCTTCTCAGCTTGAGTCCACAGAATGAGTCTGTGGGGATGCCCAGCTCCTCCAGTGGGGGAGGAGGGTGTGAAGTAAGCAGGGCCCCTGGGGCATGGGGAAAGTATTGCAGTATCGGGCAAGACTGCCCTATGCCCTCCACTTGGCCCCAGACCTGAATGTGCATGGCAAACTTCACCCACACTCAGGCATCATCCAGCTGGGTCAGGAAGCACAGGGTGGTCCTGCCTCCTGCCTGTCCCACAACCAACACTCTGAGTGCTCAACCAGACGTGGCAGAAGCCCAGGCCACACTTCTAGCTCCCTAGGTCCATACTCGCTGTTCTGCCTTGGCTTTGCACGTTCCAGTAAAACACAAGAGCAAGGCTATAAGAGACCTGTGGTGGGAGCCTGGGAGTCATCAGCTCTGGAACTGAGGAAGCCCGTGCTTCTCCCTGATGTGGCACTAGGACAAAGACACTGTCACCAGAACCCTGGGCTGGACCCACTGAGCTCTCTTCTGGCCCGGCATGAGCTGCAAGACGACTTGTTCACAACTACAGACCAGTCTGGCTCTCCCAGGTCTCTCCCTGCTCAGCCTCAGTCCCTCATCTACCTGCTGCTCACCTGGCTGACTGTGGCAGCCTCAAGGTTTTGTATCCAGATCCCTAATCTAGACCTGCTAGGGCACACAGGTGTGTGTGTGTGTGTGTGTGTACACAAGTGTGTGTGCACATGCTCTGGTTATGTGGGATGCAGACCAGGCAAGGAAGTAGAGGAAAACTTCATGTCTCCTTGGATTCATGGGCCTTTCCGTACGGAGGGAACAAACTGCTGACACAATCAGAAAGATGCAGAGAATAAAGGACTGGGAAAAACAGCTCAGAACCAGTCTAGTACATCTCAGTTTAGTCTCTTATCAGCTTTACCTTCACCCCCCTCCATTATAGGAATGTAGGTTCAAATTTCAGCTTCTGCACTTAGCTTAACCTCTCTGTGTCCCAACTCCCCCCTGGCAAAACAAGGGCGCTAATAGATCTGAAGAAATGTTGGTTATATTTATTTATAGCTGAGAAATTAATAATAGCTACTATTGAGAGAATGTACCAGGCATTGTGTTGAGTACTTTAGATTGTTTCTAATCTTTGGAATACTTCACCAGGTAGATATTGTTGCTAGTCTAGAAGTAAGAAAACAATCTCAGATTAAATAAATGCCCAAGGGCATCAGAATAGAAGAGAAATTGTTGCTGGTAGGGAGAATGATACCAAGACTGAGGGTCACCTCTTGAGGCAGTTAGCTTTCAAAACTGTGCCCAATGCCCTCTGAAAACCCACTTTTCAGAAACAAAAAGGCAAAAGCAACTGGCAGAGGAATTAGGTGGAGACCAGACACAGAGAAGCTTCCAAAGGATCCATCCTCTTCAAGTCCTCCCCAATTTGCAACTGTGCAGGCAGGAACTGTCCAAATGGCCATTCACCCTTTTCAGCCCCAGCTGCCAATCTTACAGCGAAGATGCCCCCACCCCTGAGAGGACATTGCCTGGCTGCATTCTGCGCAGTCCCTGAATCTCACCAGTCACGTGCTCAGTGCAAGAGCACTGGGCAGGCTCTGGCCAGGCACAGTTCCTTCCCTGGATCCCAGGAATGTACCTCGAAGCTCCACACAGGTTAAATCATTCCTGGTCTTTAACAAGAGGAATAGGAACCAGGGATTTAGCTCAGTGGTTCCAGAGTCTGCCTGGCAAATCCAAAATCCCAGGTTTTCCCCAGAACCATGTACCAAAATGCTGGGTGTGGTGGCTCACACCTGTAATCCTAGCACTTGGGAGACAAAAGCAGGAGGATTGCTAAGAGTTCGAGGCTAGCCTGAACTACAAAGTGAGACCCTGTCTCAAAAAACTAAAATAAGTAAATTAATTAATTAAAACAAAACAAAATAAAATGAATAAGAAGAGTTACTTCCCAGCTAGGCCTGTCTGGCCTATCCCCTCTCCCTTTCTGCTTTCTCTTCCAAGCACAGTTATTAAGCTTCTCTCCTGAACTCACCATAAAGTGCCATTAGATATATCTGTCTGTTGTGTTTTTTGTTTTTTTGGAGGCTTTTTTGTGGCAGTTCTGGGGATTGAACCCAGGGCCTTTGCAATGAGCTACATCTCTACTCTTTTTTTTGAGACAGAACTTTTTTTTTGAGACAGAAGGCTAAAGGCTAGACTAGGTGGTCTTGAGCTTGTAAACTTCCTTCCTCTCACAGTGCTGGGATTACAAAGTGTGCACCACACCTGGCTAGATCTGCTTTTACAGACTGCAGGAGGTTTTATTTGAAGAGATGACTCCATTGCTACAAATGACCTGAAAACCATGATCTACTCTGTCTAGTCACTTTCCTCATTGCCTGGATAAAATACACAACACCGAAACTCTTAAAAGAGGGTCTATTTATTTGGGCTCATTATTTTGGAGGCCGCATTTATAACTGACTGGCTCCATGCAGGCATGACCACAGCAGCATGGCACAGCAGTGGAAAAGCTGCTCGCCTCGCACTGGCCAGGCATCCAAGCAAAGAGAACAGAGGAGAGAGACACACCCTACCTACCAGATCATGACCTCAGGGGCCTGTCTCCTCTGGTCAGGCACAGCTTCCAACATCACATTTAGCTACTGTGGCCTCTTGATTTAATTGACTTTCAAAAGCCCACCTATGATCACATGTAGCTTTGGGGCCATCCTAGACATACATTATCCCAAGAGAGAGGGAAGGGGAAGGAGATGTAGAAAGCATTAAGATGTGTTATGTACATATACCAAATCCCCATGTGAATGTAATCACTGTGTGCTACATGTACTGCTGAAGAAAAGATTTAAAACCACATAGGCTAAGCCATCAATCTTCCAGAAAAGTGACTTGCTTGAGTAACTCAAAAGTTGATGTCAAGGGGGCCAGAGATTTAGCTCAGTGGTTCCGGCACCTGCCTCGCAAGCGCAGGGTCCTGAGTTCAATCCCGGTAACCACATAGAATGCTGGGCATGGTGACTCACGCCCACCAGCAATCAATACCACATACCACATACCACAGTGCCAGGTGTGGTAGCTCATGCCTGTAATCCCAGCACTTGGGGGTCAGAGACAGGAGGATTGCTGAGTTCGCGGCACCTTGCCTGGGCTACATAGTAAGTTCAGGGCCAGCCTGAACTACAAAGTGAGACCCTGCCTCCAAAAAAAAAATGTTGATGTCAGGATAAGAAGTTATTTTTTAAAGTACAGTAAACCTACTGTTGAAGTGTAACATACACACAAATGCACAGCTGGGTAATTCTTACAAGTGAGTATACTTGAGTTTTCTCTCAGCTCAAGAACTAAGTCGCTCACAGGAGCCCCTGGTCCCCACCCCATCCCCAACCCCAAGGGAATCGGTGTCCGTCTAAGTATGGACTTACATACTCTTTGCACTTCGGATCAGCGGGATCACACATTATGTGTTCTAATGAGTCTGCCCTCATTCATTCAATAGTTCACCCAGAAGACTCCTCTATGTTTGCCTCTTACAGCTATGTTTTTTCCCCTGTAACTCACCGTATGAACATATCACAGAGGACTTACCTAGGTTGATGGAACACTGAATGATTCCCATTTTGGAGCTAGATGACCGATACTATTGTGAACATTCTCCATATGTTTGGTGCACACGTACGATGTTGGGGCGCAGTGTATGCCTGTGGTCAGCGCTGTTAGTGAACAATGCCAGTTTCCCAAAGTGACTGCTTCACTTTTCACTCCCATCTGAGGGTTTGTGACTCGTCTTGCCAAGACTTGGTCTCTTTCTTGTTAGCCACTACAGCAAAAATAGATGCATATTCCTGTTTTGAGGATTTAACTTGTATTTCCTACATAATTAAGGAGGTTGTTGCCAACTTCTTTTATCAAATGCTGAGCACCCACTTTCTTCTCATCAGGAGACAAAGAGGAAGTTTTGCATTTCATTTAGGTCATCCTGAGTCCCCCCATCCCTTGCCTGAGTCAGCAGAACTCTGGGGACAGGATCAGCAAAATGAAACTTAAAATATAGAACTGTGCTTTCTGCTAAGCTCTTTTCTTGGGTTGCTTGGCTTTGGTTTTGTTCTCTCTCCTCAATGACTTCTGTTGATCTATACATGTAGAAACAAAAGAAATTCCTGGAGAAGATTAAGAAATCTAGAGCAAGATCACCTGGGTGCACGTTCCACCTGACTAGCTGTAATCCCGGGCTCATTCATTCCTGTGCCTGCCAAGCTGCACCATCTGCGAAACGAGGATGGTATGAACAGCACGAAAATTCCATAAACTTGGGTGAGTTTTTACCTACAGATAGTTTTTAACCTACAAATTTAAAGCAATGTTTGGCACATCAAAGTGCTCAATATGTGGAGATTTTCACTATCAGATCAACATTCTATGTACCTGGAAGTGCCCAAAATCAGTGCAGTGGAGAGGAGAGAAAGAAGATAGAGCGTATGCAGTAAGAATGACAGATGACATTTCACACTTTTCTGGGAATTATCACCATTTAAACAACAATCTTACAGATTTTTTTTTATTGTCTATACTACAGATTGAAAATAAAGGTTATGCACCACTAAGGTATATCCCTGGTCTTTTTATACTTTATTTCAAAGCAGGTGGCCTTAAATTCAATCCTCCTGCCTCAGCCTCCTGAGTAGCTAGGATTACAGGTACACAACATCATGCCCAGCTTGTATGTCTTCCTTCTGAGAAGAGGCACTTCCCTTATGCACGGGAACCAAAAAGGAGGTGAAACTGGTGCCTAAGAAGAGAAGCTGCAGCAGTTTAATTTCAAGTGAAAAGAAATGAAATAGAAGCTATTCATGAGGCTCATGTTTCCCACATATAAAAGAATCACCTCTGAACTTCCCCAGCAGAGCCCTGGGAAGAGGAACACAAGATTACAGAAGCCCCAGAGGCTCCGCCCTGAACCAAAATGGTGAGCACGGAGCACTCCCTTTCCCCTCACCAGGAATTGGGGAGGAAGTACTTCATCATTGTGGGTCAGCTGCTCTCACCCCAGCTTTGGCTCTTGCTCAGGTCAGCCGGCCCGGCACGCCAGTGTCAACAGCCTGGATCCACAGAAACAGAGACAGGGCTGACAGGGAGCCTCAGGTTTAGGTTCTTCTGGCGGACAGACCACAGGCAGCTCTAAGCCAGCAGGCCCAGGAGGTCAGCTTGGGCCTTGGAATCCCTTAAGCCCGCAGAACTTGAGCTGGATGCTGAGTCTCCCCCGCCTGCCCAGTGTGATGTGATAAGACAGGTGCACGGGCATTTTCAGGCAGATGGGAACAGAGCTTGTTTATTGTTTACCGAAGAAGGCTTTTCTAAGAACTCTAATCCTGGATGAAGGCTCTAGCCTGTAAAGGCTAAAGAGGGAAAGTTCAGGGAAGCCTCTGTGTCATCTGGTAAACAGACATGGGTCAGTAAAATGATGTAAATAGCAGATCTGTGTTGGGAGAGCTCCAATTCCTTTACATTGCCAGTGAGGAAGCAGAGAGATTAGGATAAAACATGTGGGCTCTGAAGACATTACTTCTACCCGATAATGTCTAAAGTCTCAGTTAACTGTTTCTAGTCCACAATTTGATAGTCAGCAACTCTTATCTCATATAATATTTCCTTTATAGTTATAAAAATTATGTCCCTCTATTTTTTTCTACTCAGATATTCTTCTTTTTTCTTTCAGTTTTTTGAGACAGTGTCTCACTTTGTAGTTCAGGCTAACCACAAACTCACTATGTAGCCTAGGCCAGCCTCAAACTTAGCAATCCTCCTGCATCTGCCTCCTGAGTGCTGGGATTACAGGCGTGAACCACCATGCCTGGCATTGTGGTGTGTGGTTACCGGGGATCAAACTTGGGACTTTGCACTTGCTAGCCTGACACTGGAACCACTGAGCTAATCCCCAGGCCTCAGACGTTAATTCTAAAAGTTTCATCTAGACCCCAGGTCATTGCTTCCCATCTCCTCAGCAGCCTCTCCTATTCTAGTCCATTGTACAAACCAACAGATTGATCTTCCTAAAACACTACTCTGATTTTATTCTCCCCCTACCCAGAAAATATTCCTGGCTCCCTAGTGCCTCCAAGAACAACTTCTCAGAGTGAAGTTCCCCAACAATGGAATCGCAGTTTGCCCCGTTCCTTCTCCTCTCTCACACCAAGCTTCCTCTTTCCCACAAAGAGCCTTCCCACAGCTCATCTCTGCATTTCCAGAGTATTCCTCCAGAAATCTTTGCCTTTGTACCACTCCTCCAATCTGTTACTCTTGTTGTACCCTGCAGTTCTTTCCTGTACAATATCACAGATTGCTGTGCTGTCTGTACCCCTCCTTTAACAATATAGAGGTCGTGTGTGTGTGTGTTTTCTCATCTACACTCTAAGCCTTTTTGGAGCTTGTCTCTTCCCAATATGGCCCGTAGCCCAACTCTTTTACAGTAAATAGTGCTCAAACATACACCCAAGGTGCAAACATGATCAGCCTCTTCATAAGCCACCTCCAGTTTAGAAAATGTGCTTGCCACTGGAAGGATGAGGACTGCACAACAACAACAGCAATAAAACAGTTTGTTACAAAGCGGGCAAGTGGGTCATTTGCTATGGTATATGCCTGTAATAGCCACACTCAAGAAACTAGGCAGAAGATCACTGCGATTTGGGCTACACACTGCAGTGAATTCAAAGCCAGCCTGAACTACATAATGAGACCTTGTTTTATTGGTTTCTTTTTTTGGTACTGAGGATCAAACTCAGACCCGTGTGCTTCCAAGGTAGGCGCAGCACCACTTGAACTGAATCCTTGACCCAGAAACCTTGTTTTGTTGTTGTTGTTTTGAGGCAGGGTCTCACTTTGTAGTTCAGGCTGGCCCTGAGCTCACTATATAGCCCAGGTGACCTCTGGACTCAGCGATCCTCCTGTCTCTGCCTCCTGAGTGCTGGGATTACAGGCTTGAGCCACCACACAAAGCACAGAGACCTTGTTTTAAAACAAGTAAATAAGTAAAAAATAATAAAGTGTATAAGTACATGATGGAGTATAAGGATGATGCTTCCACCTGAGCAGTAAAAACAGGATTCCTGGAGACATAGGACAAGGTGAGTTGTGGAGGGTCCCCAGGCAGACAAGTGACAACACAGGCAGAACAGGATTGGGACATCTGACCAGGCATAAATATAAAAACACAGCTCCCAGCAGGCCCTGGGCAGGCCTGCATAGCTGCAGTAGAGAATGGATACCACTGAAGCACAGAGAGGAGCAATGAGACTGAATATGTAGGGAACACACATCCGCTTATCACAGAATGGGCTTTGAGGGAAACAGAAGATAGACATGTCCCTG
The DNA here is from genome assembly GCA_004025085.1 of Thryonomys swinderianus. NCBI lineage: Eukaryota > Metazoa > Chordata > Mammalia > Rodentia > Thryonomyidae > Thryonomys > Thryonomys swinderianus. Next base: position 13,413 of record PVIC010032100.1, read on the forward strand.
CATCTTAGTCACTACTGGAAGATCTATTGCCATCCTTGCCAGACAACTAATCTGGATTTGGGTAAATTTATCAATTACTCTTCATTGACACAGGGACTCACTATGTAGTTCAGATTCACCTTGAACTATATATCCCAGGCACTCCTCTTCCCTCAGCCTCCGAGATGCTGGGATACACGCTTGCACCACTAAAATTTGTAACACAAACTTTAAAAGTACCAGCTTATGCACTGATATCTGAAGAGGTAATTTATCACCTGCAGCTCCATTGTAGGGTGTTGGAAATTAAGCCTCAAGGCTTGGCCAAAGGAGTCCATTTCCATTGACACTAGGTCTGGTTTGAGATGGGACTATGCAGTCTGCCTGTACCAAAGCCCACCAACTGGGCATTCTATGCCTTCCCTGAAAGGACACTTTCCATCTGAATGACAGACAGAGAGGTAGATGCTAAACTTTCCCTCACTGCTCTCAAGGAGATTTTCTTGGCACTTTGTCAGGGCTATCAGCTATACTCCCACACCTCTGAGAGGCCCACACTGATAATTAACCTTACATAAGTAAACCTGCAATCAGCAAGCAACCCATCGTAATATGAGTCAAAGAGATTTTGGGGGAATTCCTGGATTAGAGGGGAAAGGTCGAAGGGCCTAAGTGGGGGGACAAGGGTGTACAAAGCAGGTAGAGTGGATTATACAGTTGAGTCTGTTCACCACTAGCCCCCCTTCTCGAAAAGTACAGTGTGCCAGACCAGCACTCAGACATCAAAGACTGTGCTCCATGAGCTCCACCACACCCCAGCCAGATTTTGGGGCCTGCTGCTAGGAAAAATCTTTTTGTTTTGCTCTGTTTGGTCTTTTGATACAGTTGTGCCAAGACTGAGATTGCCTGAGGGTCATAATAATAATATAGGCCAGCTCAAAAGAGACAGAGGCTGTGCCAAATAGGCAGCAACTTTTCATCCCCAATAAATTCAAGAAGTAGGATCTTGCAACAGACTCAAAACCCAAAAGCCAGCTACACCTGGAAGATATCTCTGAGTAGTCATTTCCTAAGAGTTCTAAAAGCTTTTTTACAGCAAGAGAAACCACCAACAGAGTGAAGAGACAACCTATATAGTGGGAAAAATTGTACTAGCTGTTTCTCAGATAAAGGATTAATATCTAGAATATACAAGGAAATAAAATATTCAAATCAAACCCTCCCAAATTTAAGGACTCAATCCCAAAATGAGCATCCTAAATGATAGTTACTTTTCAGATGAAGAAACAGAAATTCCAAATAAATATATGAAAAAATGTAGAACATCACTAGTCACTCAAGACCTACAAATTAAAACAACACTGAGATTCCATCACACCCCACAAAGAATGGCTATTACCAGGAAATCAGCCAATAACAAATGCCTGTGGGCCTGTGAGAAGAAAGGAACACTTTTCCACTTGGTGGGAGTGTCAACTGGTGCAGTCACTGTGGAGATCAGTACGAAGATTCCTCAAAAAACTAAAATTAAACCTGTAGATGTACATGAGTTCTAGAATGTATGATAGATTTTGTGAAATAGGAACTATTCAAAGGGAATGTGGTAGGGGAAAATAATGAGGAGAAAGAATAAATATGATTTTAAAAGAAAAAGCACGTGTATATGGGGGTGGGGGGGTTATGGGGTGGGTAGGGATGTGGGTAAAAATGAGAATTAACTGGTGTCATATACTGGTACAAATTCCCCAGTGTTGAGTGTGATTGTGAGCTGTATATAAAATGTCCCAGTAAAGAATTCAATTTTTTTTAAAAACCTGAAATTAAAGGTTCCATTTGACCTAGCTATTCCCCTTCTTGGTATCTATCTGCCTGACAGAATTAAAAATATGAAACCACGGGGCCGGAGGGTTAGCTCAGTGGTTCCGGTGCCTGACTCATAAGCGCAAGGTCCTGAGTTCGATCCCTGGTAACCACATACAATGCTGGGCGTGGAGACTCATGCTCACCAACAATCAATACCACATACCACAGTGCCAGGAGTGGTGGCTCATGCCTGTAATCCCAGCACTTGGGAGGCAGAGACAGGAGGATTGCTGAGTTTGAAGCTTGCCTAGGCTACATAGTGAGCTCAGAGCCAGCCTGAACTACAAAGCAAGACCCTGTCTCAAAATAAATAAAAAATAAAAAAAGGGCTGGAGGGTTAGCTCAGTGGTTCCGGCGCCTGCCTCGCAAGCACAAGAACCTGAGTTCGATCCCCGGTGACCACATATAATGGTGGGCGTGGAGACACGCCCACCAACAATCAACAGCGCATACCACAATGCCGGAAGTGGTGGCTCACGCCTGTAATCCCAGCACTCGGGAGGCAGAGACAGGAGGATTGCTGAGTTCGCGGCGGCTTGCCTGGGCACCATAGTGAGCTCAGGGCCAGCCTGAACTACAAAGAGAGACCCTGTCTCAAAAATCCAAAAAAAAAAGAAACCACAGTATATATGCACACCCATGTTTATAGCAGCACAGTTTGTAATAACTAAATCTTGGAAACAGCCAAAAGGCCCATCAACCAATGTGTGGGTAAAGAAGATGTGGTTCTTTCATACAATGGAATACTATTCTGCCACAATCAAGGATAAACTTGAGACATATCTAGATAAATAGATGCACCTTGAGACCAATAAATTGAGCACACATGTTCAAGTATCACACCGTTTCTGTGGTGTAAGAAGCCTGAGTTGTAAATGAGAACCAAGATGTAGAATAGTGTGATGGGTGATTGTGTCAACTTGGGTAAGAAAAGCTCAACATTGGGCCAGAGATTTAGCACCGTGGTTCTGGCACCTGCCTCACAAGTACAAGGTCCTGAGTTCGATCCCAGTAACCACATACAACGCTGGGCGTGGTGACTCACATCCACCAGCAAAACAAAATCAATACCACATACCACAGTGCCAGGCGTGGTGGCTCACACCTGTAATCCCAGCACTCAGGAGGCAGAGGCAGGAGGACTGCTGAGTTGAGGCTTGCCTGGGCTACATAGTGAGCTAAGGGCCAGCCTGAACTATAAAGTGAGACCCTGTCTCAAAAAAAAAAAAAAAAAAAGAAAGAAAAGCTCAACAATTCCACGTTGGTTCAGCAATGTGGTGAAAGACCCACCCTAAGGCAATTTATCACTTGGATGGTGTAAAGGAGAAATGAAGAACAGATCTGTTTCTTTTTCTTCCAAGAAGAGCCAGTCTTTCCCTTCATCTTGGACATCCTCTTCTGGCTCCTGGCACAGCCTCTTCAACGTCCTATCAAAGTAACATTGGGCTTATGAGGCTGAATCCTTCGGTCTCCACTGTGCAGACAAACCTTCTGCGCTCTTCCATGTCCAGCTCTCTGGGTGGCCAATCTTGTAAATTCTTATGTATATCTTGTATTATATCTGTTTCTCTAATAAACACTGACTGATATGAATAGATATCATGAAATAGGAAGAAAATGTTAAATGCCTCGGTGTGGTGGTGCATGCCTATAATCCTAGCTCTTGGGAGGCTAAGGAAGGAGGATTGCCACAAGTTCAAACCTAGACTGCGCTAGGGCCTGGGATTTAGCTTGGTGGTTCTTATGTCTGCCTGGCAAGTCCAAGGTCCCAAGTTTGATCTCCAGCACCACATACCACAATGCCAGGTGTGGTGGCTCACATCTGTAACCCCAGCCCTCAGGAGGCAGAGGCAGGAGGATTGCTGTGAGTTCAAGGCTAGCCTGGCCTACATAGAGAGCTCAGGGCCAGCCTAAACTACAAATTGAGACCTTGTCTCAAAAGAAAAAACAAACAAACAAACAAAAATCCCACAAAGCTAGACTGGGCTAGCTTGAATGAATTCAAGACCAGCCTGAACTACAAAGTGAGACCCTGTCTCAAGAAAGCAAAAAACACTAGGAACTCGGGAGGGTGTGTGGGGGGGGCGGCACAAGAGAATAGAAGGAAAAAATGGAAACAAAACTTTGGACATAAGGGAGGGAAGAGGGACTGAAGGGAAGGGAAGGGAATAGAAAAAAAGAATCCAGATATATTATGTACAGGTACAAATTCATATGATGAATGTTATTATTATGTATATCTGATATATACTAATTTTTAAAAATAATAAAAGCGAAAATAGTATCTGGGATCACCTAGTGTTGGAGACCAGCCTGGGCTACAGAGTGAGTTGAAGTCAGCCTGAATGACATAGTATGACCCTGTTTTGTTCTGTTTGGGTTTGATTTGTTTGAGGCAGAGTCTAACGATGTGGTTCAGGTGGGCCTTGAACTCACTACATACCCCAGGCTGATCTCAACTTTACTGCAATCCTCCAGCCTCCCAAGTGCTGAGATGACAGATGTACCCTACCACACCTGGCTGAGACCGTTTTAACCAAACAAACAAATTTATTAATCTTCTCAGGAAAATCTCACACAATCACCACAGACAGACACCCCAAAACCTTTATCCTTTTAGCCTTTTGCCAGTGTCAATGTGGGCTTTTGCAGTGACCCTGACTTCCTTCATTCTGTTCTTGCATTCCACCACTTTCTTGATGTCTTTTTCCTCTCACACAGGCAGTGTCTTCCAAGTTTGTTTGGGTTCGTTTTCTTCAAGGAATCCTAATTCATGCCAAAGCCATTGTCTTGCCACTACCAAAATGGGTTCTGAAGCCAAACACAAAAATGACATCTGGTGCAGTCTTTTTTTTTTTTTGACAATCCTGAATTTCTGTCCTAGGTACTGTTGCTTTCCCAGGGTGAATATTTGTTTCCTATGATGCAGTCGGTTGGTCATGACCTTCCAGCTCCCAATAGTTATTGTGTCATTTACGATGGAAACAGATTCTCAAGCAGCCAGGCAGGAAAAGAGACTTTGTCTGGCTGATCTTATTCACCTGTGAGGGCTCAGCTTAGACTCTACCAGCTAACCTTTTCGGACCTCCCTTCTTTGAGTAATGGAATTTTCCTGAGAGTTCTTCAGCACAGTGACTCCCACACACAAAGCACTCAAGAGTCTGGTAAATACATCTTTACTGATCTGTCCCCCTTCACAGACCATAAGCTCTTAAGGTCTATGACTATTATATTCATCTCTGAATTCTTAGTACTAGATGTACTGCACTTATTTGACAAATGAGAATTTAAATTGCAAAAACTCAAGCCTAGTAACTCCGACTCGCAATAGGAACAAAGGATAGAGGCAGTTTTTACTAAAATAGAAGGAACAGTGAACAAGAAGTCAGAAGAATTTGCACCCACTGTGCCACTTCTAAGCCCTTGATCCTACACAAATCATTTAAGCATCCAGTGCCTCTGTTTCCTCCTTTGGAAAGTGATAAAAAGAAGAGTGGCCTTTTGGAGTTACAAGTTTAAGTAATAAGATTTAAAAGTGCTTCCTGAATGTTCGCTCATATTAGAAACCATGAGTTATCTACTGTGACAGAATGTTAACATCTCAGGCAAGAAAGAGACAGAAGGCACTCAGGTCTGCCCAGCAGAGTGGGCATACAGGACTCTTCTCACTTCGGCCGCGACTGCTTTGCTTGCCCCAAGTCAGTCTGCACCGGGCCTCTTTTTCTCTCTACTGAGGAATTGCATCTCTCCTGGCTGCACCAGCGTGCTATCCTCCCCTGAAGTGCCTGCAGAAGCCGTCTGGGCCAAGAAGCAGATCACCATCAGGAAGCACACAACACATCCCTGATGGGAAGAGGATCTGGCGAATTCTCTGAGTCAAGTGAGTGAGCATGAGAGGACTTCCTTGCAGTCCCAGAGATAGCACCAGTGTTCCAGAAAGAGACGTCACAGCATCCGTCTTTGACACCCAGTGGTTTTCGGGTTTCCCTCAATGACTAAGACTTCAAATGGAGAACTGCAACAGAAAAGGGAAAAGCACTGACTCATTCGCACTGTCTGGAGTCAGCCTTCCAACTGCAGAACGCTGGGCTCCAGCCCAGACCTATAGAAAGATAATTTGCATTTGAACATGCTCTCCAACCAGTGATTCCCAGGAATTCCAAGGTGACAAGTGCCAGTTTCCTTCCCACTCTAGCAGAGATGGCCAAACAGATTACTACCTTCAGTAAGATATTTATTTGTAAGTGATACACATGTTCTGTTGCCTTGACATTCATATACATAATAAAGTTGATATATTAAATTAAAATGAAAATAGATGAATTAAGAATAGAGAAGAAAAAAAAAGAATAGAGAAGGAGTAGACACGTGTTCTCTTGCCTTTCCCACAGCACTTTCCACCGGGCTCCCATAATACTGCCCCATCCCAACCCTACTTCTCACCCAATGGTCTTCACTGGCCCCACTCAACCTCTACTTTTCATCTCTGATCCTTGAGGCCCAATTTTGTTGTGCAAAGAGCTCAGCAGGTGGAATTCTACCCTATTTAGAGGTACCAAACATCCCGGGTGACTTTTAAAGATTCTGTTTCTCTGTATGACCTCTGCAGACACCAGCAGCATCCCGCTCCACAACCAGTCTCCACCCTGCCAGCTGGCAGTGAAAAGTTCATCCCCATCCTATCCCAGGATCACCCAAAGGGGAACAGATGCAGTGGCCCAGGATGGGAATCAAAGATGCCACAGATGGTGGGTCTGCTCTGGGTTAACTGATAAATCCTGCCTTCTATCCCTCCCATTAATTCTACTATGACCTACTTTTTAGTCCTCTGTGTCCTTCTATTCATCCTGGTCTGTTTGTAGCCACAGAGACCTCACTATACTCTTCCAGTCCTAAGAGACAGAACAGAGATGGTGCGTCTACCACCCAGGGAATTCCACACCAGATATCTTCTGAAGCGCTACCGTAATACAAGAGGTGATTGACATAAACACCACTTCTGGAGAACTTCTCTAGGGCAGTGGTGGCAAACCTCTGTCACACATGCTGCAGGATGCATGCGAAGCCCTATCAGCACTTGAACCAAGCCATCCTAGCCTAGCCTAACTGCTGTGCTGCCACTTTGTGATAAGTGGGTCTGGGGTTGCAGTTTGCGTGCTCAGACTCTAAAAGGTTGACCATCATTGCTCTCAGAGACACCCAGTTAGTTGTACTTTCTGGCTGGAGAGTGTGTGCATGCTGGGGATTGAACCTGGGACCTTGTTTGTGCAAAGTGAGCATTTCACCAATGACCTACACCCCAGCCCTTTTTATTCATTTAGAGACAAGGTCTACTAAGTTGCCTAGATGGCCTTAAACTTGCAAACCTCCTGCCTCAGCCTGCCAATATTTGGAATTATAGGTGTGTGCCAATATGCCTGACTCTGGTTAGGTTCTTAAGAAACTGTCACCAGGGGCCGGAGGGTTAGCTCAGTGGTTCCGGCGCCTGCCTCGCAAGTGCAAGGTCCTGAGTTTGATCCCGGTAAGCACATACAATGCTGGGCGTGGAGACTCACGCCTACCAGCCATCAATACCACATACCACAGTGCCGGGCGTGGTGGCTCACGCCTGTAATCCCAGCACTCGGGAGGCAGAGGCAGGAGGATTGCTGAGTTCG